>JAADXB010000564.1:0-11976 GCA_023337495.1 Pythium diclinum
AGCCCTTCAGCCCTACAGCCCTACAGCTCACATGCCGCTATCATTCTCATTCTGGCATTTGCTCCGTCGCCGTGAACTCGCCTTCCCTGGAGCATCATGACGGACGCCACGAAGCTGCTGCAGCTCGACGCCGAGGCGCTGTACGACCACGTCTCGAGCCGCACGGAGACGGCAATGGGCCGGCCACTACCGCAAATGGAAGTGCGCTTCAAGAACCTGAGTCTCACGGCCGAGATCCAGGTCTCTGGTGACGACGAGGACGCCAAACAGGAGCTACCGACCATCACGAACGCACTGCGCCAGAGCTTTCGCGCGTGGACATCCAAGAAAGACCGCGTGACCAAGCACATCCTCCGTAATGTGAACGGTGTGTTCAAGCCTGGATCCATGACGCTCGTGCTGGGCCAGCCTGGTTCCGGCAAGTCGGCACTGATGAAGATCCTCAGCGGCCGCTTCCCTATGACGTCGAACGTCACGCTGGACGGCGAGGTGACGTACAACGGCGCCTCACACCGTGATATCCTCAAGAAGCTGCCGCAGTTTGCATCGTACGTGACGCAGCGAGACGTCCACTTCCCTACGCTCTCGGTCAAGGAGACGCTCGAGTTTGCGCACGAGTGCTGTGGTGGTGAACTGTCGGAGCGTGATGAGAAGCACTTCACCAACGGCACGCCGGAAGAGAACAAGGCGGCTTTGGAGGCGGCGCGTGCGATGTATAAGCACCACCCTGAGATCATCATTCAGCAACTTGGTCTCACCAACTGCCAGGAAACTGTGGTGGGCGACGCCATGCTTCGTGGTGTCTCTGGAGGCGAACGCAAGCGCGTGACGATGGGAGAGATGCAGTTCGGCAACAAGTTCGTGGCCTTCATGGACGAGATCAGCACGGGTCTGGACAGTGCGGCGACCTACGACATCATCAAGACGCAGCGCAGTATCGCCAAGAAACTCCGCAAGACCATGGTGATCGCGCTGCTCCAGCCGTCGCCCGAGGTGTTTGCTCTGTTCGACGATGTGATGATCCTCAACGACGGCTACGTGACGTACCATGGGCCTTGCGACCAGGTCATGGGCTACTTTGAGACCTTGGGCTTCGTGTGCCCAACCAGTCGCGACCATGCTGACTTTCTCATCGATCTCGGTACGGAGCAGCAACGGCAGTACGAAGTCGGCAGTGGTGGTAGCTCGTCGCTCCCACGGAGGGCGCGTGAGTTTGCGGAGCTGTTCGAGAAGTCGTCCATCCACGAGGTCATGCAACAAGATCTCCACAGCTCGTTGGATCCAGTGCTGCTCCAAGACAAGGCGGATCATTTCGACTACACGCCGGAGTTCCACCAGTCTTTCTGGCAAAACACGGCGACGCTCGTGGCTCGGCAGCTCAAGATCACGTTCCGCAACGTCGACTATATAAAGGGCCGAGCGTTCATGGTTGTCGTGGTCGCACTCGTGGCTGCGTCGATCTTCTGGCAGTTTGATCCGACGAATATCCAGCTCGTCATGGGTGTGATCTTCCAAGGCATCCTGTTCCTGGACCTCGGACAAGTGCTGCAGCTTCCCATTTACATGGCTGCTCGCGATATCTTCTACAAGCAGCGCTCCGCCAACTTCTATCGCACTTCGGCGTACGTTTTGGCCAGTTCGATCGCTCAAATCCCCATCGCGCTGGGTGAGACGCTAGTGTTCGGCACGATCGTGTACTGGATGTGCGGCTTCGTGTCCGACTTTGCGACTTACGTGGTGTTTGAGGCACTGATCTTCCTCACCAACATGGTGCTCGCGGCGTTGTTCTTCGTCATGGCAGCTTTGTGCAAGGACTTGAACGTCGCGACGCCAGTCTCGCTGGTGGCGATCATGCTCATCACGATCTTCTCGGGCTTCCTCGTGTCCAAGGACACGATCCCCGACTACATGATCTGGGCGTACTGGATGAACCCGATCACGTGGTGTGTTCGTGGCGTGGCTATCAACCAGTACCGCAGCGACGAGTTTAATGTGGATGCCCTCAATGGGATCAACTACAAAGAGAACTACGGCCTGCAGATGGGCGAGTACTTGCTCACTCTGTTCGACATCGAGTCGGGCCGAGAGTGGATCGCGATCAGCTTCATCGTGTTGGCTGCACTCTACTTGCTGTGCTTGGTGCTCGCGTATCTGCTGCTCGAGCACGTGCGCTTCGAGAGTCCGGAGCAAGTGAGTTTGACCAGCGAGAACCAAGCTGAGACCGAGATTGAAGGAGCTGTCCAGATCGACTTTGCACTCATCGAAACGCCACGAGCGAGTACGAAGGATGGCTTGGAAGTCGGCGTTGAAGTCCCAGCAGCGCACAAGCCGCACTTTCTTCCAGTGACCGTGGCCTTTCAGGATCTTCGCTACTCGGTGCCGAATCCTTCGAACCCGAAGGAAGACCTGGAGCTGCTCAAGGGGATCTCTGGTTACGCAAAGCCTGGCACAATGACTGCTCTCATGGGCAGCTCCGGTGCTGGCAAGACGACATTGATGGATGTGATTGCTGGTCGCAAGACCGGTGGCAAGATCCAGGGTCAGATCCTGCTGAACGGCTACGAGGCGACCGATCTGGCGATTCGTCGTGCGACGGGATACTGTGAGCAGATGGATATCCACTCGGAGGCGGCGACGTTCCGTGAGGCGCTCACCTTCAGTGCGTTCCTGCGTCAAGATGCGAGCGTGTCGGACGCCGACAAGATCGACTCGGTGGAAGAGTGCCTTGACTTGCTGGACTTGCGTCTGATCGCCGACCAGATCATCCGTGGAAGTTCGGTGGAGCAGATGAAGCGTCTCACGATCGGTGTGGAGCTCGCTGCTCAGCCGAGTGTGTTGTTCCTGGACGAGCCGACGAGTGGTCTGGATGCGCGTGCTGCGAAGCTGATCATGGACGGTGTCCGCAAGGTCGCGAACACGGGCCGTACGGTGGTCTGTACGATCCACCAGCCGTCGTGGGAGGTGTTTCAAGTGTTCGACGACTTGCTACTGCTCAAGCGTGGTGGTGAGACCGTGTACTTCGGTGAGATCGGCGAGAATGCGAGCGAGTTGGTTGCTTACTTCGAGTCAATCGATGGTGTCGAGGGTATGGCTCCAGGCTCCAACCCAGCGACGTGGATGCTTGAAGTGATCGGCGCTGGCGTGGGCAACTCGGCAGGCGACCAGACGGACTTTGTGTCGATCTTCAATGCCAGCGAGCTGAAGTCGCAACTGGAGGCTAATCTGAGCCAGCCCGGAGTCACTCTACCTTCCGCTGACGTACCTGCTCTCGACTTCACAAACAAGCGAGCGGCCACGGACGCGACCCAAGCCAAGTTCATTATCGAACGCTTCCGAGAGATGTACTGGCGCACGCCGTCATACAACATCACGCGATTCGCCGTGAGTCTCTTCTTTGCGATCATCTACGGTCTCACTTACGTCGGTGCCGACTACGCTACATACCAAGGTATCAACTCGGGCCAAGGTATGATCTACTACGCGTCGCTGTTCCTCGGCATCGTGTCTTTCAACAGCGTGATCCCACTCACGTTCCAAGAGAGACCGTCGTTCTACCGTGAACGCGCGTCGCAGACCTACAGTGCCTGGTGGTACTTTGTGGGCGGCACAGTCGTCGAGATCCCGTACGTGTTTGCCAGCACATTCGTGTTCAGTGCCATCTTCTTCCCGATGGTGGGCTTCACTGGCCTGGGTCGGTTCCTGCTCTTCTGGATCAACTCGGCATTGTACGTGTTGATGCAGACGTTCTGGGGCCAAGTGCTCGTGTACGGACTGCCCAGCATCGAAGTCGCGTCGACTGTCGGCATGTTTGTGCTGTCCGTCAGCGTGTTCTTCTCGGGTTTCAACCCCCCGGCGAGTGCGATCCCTATTGGATACAAGTGGCTGTACCACATCACGCCGCACAAGTACACGCTCGCGATTCTGTCGGCGTTGGTTTACGGCGATTGCCCCGAAGGCGAAACCTCGAGTGAGCTCTCGTGCCAAGTGATCAAGAACCTGCCGCCCACTCTGCAGCCCGACCTGACCATCAAGGCGTACGTCGAGCAAGTATTTTTGATGAAGCTCGACGAGATGTGGATGAACTTCGGCATCGTGATCGCGTTTATCGTGCTGTTTCGACTGCTGTCGCTGTTCGCACTGCGATTCCTGAACTTTCAGAAACGTTAAAAACTGACAAATCCATTGAAAGTTAAAGCCACGATTCATTTTTCCATTAGCAGAGTCCGTAACTCAACAAACCTCAATTTCAAGCAAGCAAAGTCCGGTGATCCTGGCCAGTATTTACTGAGCACGAGCAGCCAGCGGCGTGGGTCCGTGTTGACGAAGCTTCTTCTCAAAGGCGTCTTTGCCGTGGAACTCGAGGACATTCGCACGCACTTGGACCATCACGTGCTCGTAGAACTCTCTGCGGTAGCCAAACGAAAACAACAACTCCAGCAGCACAAACATCGGTGCCGTGACCAGCGCCTGGTCCAGACTGTCGAACAGCGCAGGCTTGCGGTGCTCGAACACGCTGTGGCCTATAAACTGAGCGATCCACAACGCGATGAAGATCGGCAACGCAATGTGCCAGGCCGGGATACCGTAGTTGTCGAGCGACGTCTGCGAGAAGTAGTTGCCGTAGATGTAGGCCGTGAATACACCAGCGGCGCCGATGGAGCCAGCGCGTGGGTCGAGTTTGATGTACCAGGCCATGAGAACGACTGCAGCAAGAGCCGAGAAGTTGATCACCATGTACTGACCGTAAGGCAGGCGCGCTAGAAACGCCGGCTGGTCGATGTACGGCTTTGTCTCGCTCGCCATGATGAAGCTCGCGAACATGATCGGCCACACGCACACAAAGTGCACGAGCTGGTTGCGCTGGTCGAAGTGGTACGACAAGTAGAACGTGAGCTGCTTCTCAAAGTCGAAGCGGTCGGAAATGCGGCCCATGCTTGGTAGAGTTGAGACGTTCAATGCGAGGGCACGACGGCAAGTTGGCGAATGGGAGAAGTACGAGATGAGGGCAGAACCACGAGTGCGATTGGCTGGTAGAGCAAGACAGGAAAGATCTAGCTCCTGTGACTACGTGCGATGAGTCACAGTACAGTGCGTAGGTTCATTCGGAAGCTTCACATAAAGATGAGATATCGCACATAAAAAGAACCGTCGCGAAGGTCTCATTTCGAGTCCAAGTTTGACACGAGTTTGACAAGAGAGAGAGAGACGACGATAGTACAAAGCAGCAGTGATGATGTCAGCCTCCAGAGGAAATGAACATCAGCAAAGAGTCTTTCCGCTGAAGTTTCTCGTTGTTTGACAAAAAAAAATGGCTAAAAATCAACGTAATTATGGCGATTAACTCATGCCAAGGCCACTTCACAAACAGGAAAAACTACTCAAAGTCCTGTGGCTGGCTGCTTAGTGCGCGCGAGCGATCAGCGGTGTGGTCTCGCTCTCGCCAAAGGTCTTCTCGAAGGCCTCCTTGCCGTGGAACGCGAGCACGTTGATGCGGACCTGGATCATCACTCGGTCGTGGAACTCCTTGCGGTAGCCGAACATGAACAGAAACTCGAGCAGCACGAACAGCGGCGCCGTGATCAACGCCTGGTCGAAGCTGTCGAGCAGCGCGGGCTTGCGACGCTCGAAGACGCCGTGGCCGATGAACTGGGCGATCCACAAGGCCACGAAGATCGGCAATGCGATCTCCCAGGCCGACACGCCAAACGCCGACGGTGCCGTCTGCGAGAAGTAGTTTCCAAACACGTACGCGATGAACACGAACACAGCAGCGAGCGAGCCAGCGACGTGGTCCAGTGCAATGTACCAGGCCATGTAGATCAGTGCGCCAAGAGACGAGAAGTTGAGCACGAGGTACTTGCCCAGTGGCAGACTCGCGAAGAACGCCGGCTGCTCAAGGTGCGGGTTCGTGTCGGCCACGAGCATGAACGACGTGAACAGGATCGGCCAGATACACGTGAAGTGGATGTACTTGTTGATCTTGTTGTAGTGGTACGACAGGTAGAAGATCATCTGCTGCTCCAGATCAAAGCGGTCGGAAATGCGGCCCATGGTGACGACAGGAGGCTGAGAGTTGGCTGGTCGGATAGAGGAGAAAGCTGGCAAATTGCGGAATGACAAGACGTCACGAGCGCCTCCGGCTCAAGAACAAGGCCACTAGGCCATAGAGGAGTCCGCTAGATGGCTAGAGATGACTGCATAGAGGCTGTTAGGAGTGCAGGAAGGCTCCCATGGAGGCTGGTGCTAGGGAGACGAAGTGCGCGTGGTTTTGTACATTCCGGACGCCGCACAACCGGAATTTAGGGACTTGGAAGGCAACGAAGATGAAGAAAAGTATTGGATTTGGATGGAAAATGTGGAAGCGTATTGGATTTGTGAAGAAGTGTGTTGAAGAGCCTCATGTTTCTGCCACAAGAGCCCATCTCTCGAGGAGATCTTCTTGGTGAAGAGACCGAAACGGCAAGTGAGACCCAGCAAGAACGAGCATCTGTTTAGTCTGTAGGTATTTCAGCCAATGAACGTGGTGGAGTGTGGTGATTCGTCATCACGTGATATTGATTGGCTGAAATGTTTTCAATGTGACGAAACTTGTTTCTATTGAACTTCAGAAATTACGAAATTGTGGGTTTCATTGGCTGAAAATGCAGTGATTCGTGCGACTGGAGAACTGTGGACAATGCGACCAGACCTAGCGGCCTCAGCTTCGAAAGAAGGGATCCCAGGCTTCCACTTCAACCTGGCGCCTCAGTACGAACACCTCACGTACTTACTGTTCATACAGTATCGTACTGACTTGTCGTCACGGCCTCGAAAAGTGTCTGGTAAACATGCGAGCAATCTCTCGGGGTTCCGAACTCCCGCTGACATTGAAGTTCCGGTGCTGCGATTACGGTACAACACTCATTATCCACCAATCAAAAGCATTGAATACACAACACCTCTATTATCCACCAATCAAGCTCCGGCTACTTGATCATTGGTTGAAAAGGCGTTTAACCAGCCGGAGTAATCACCACTCCGTTCTTGATGAGCTTGTTGACCTTGTCGAACCGGAAGAGCTCACAGCATCAGGGCAGTCGCGAATTCCCCCGCTCCTCCACACTCCCCACAGCCACCACACGCACATCAATCATGGGCCGCATCGCCGACCGCTTCAACCTCGAGAAGCAGGTGACGTTCTACATGTCGTACCACCACAACCCGACCAACCAGTGGATCCACTTCGCGTGTATCTGGCCGATCCTCATCTCCGCCGTCATGATGCTGGCCGAGTCGTCGCCTCTGCTGGACCAGCCAGAGTTCCTCAAGGCGCTGCCGTTCGGCCAGTACATGGTGCTCAACTACTCTGCGTTCGCCGCTGCGCTCTACATGGCGTGGTACATCGCGCTTGACCGAGTGTACGTTTGATTTCACGATGTTCTTTCTCGATGATTGATTGATGGACTGATTGACTGACTGATTGATGTTCATGCGCTGTTTGATTGATGTGTGCAGTGCTGGTTCGATTGGTGCGTCGCTGGTGTTCGCGTCCTATATCTTCGGCAACTACTGGGCCCAGACCACGCCGACCAACTACGGCGTGGCTGGCTGGGAGATCGCGCTGCCCATCCACATCGTCGCGTGGATCCTCCAGTTCATCGGCCACGGCGTGTTCGAGCGCCGCAAGCCAGCTCTGCTCGACAGCTTGGACCAGGCTCTGATCACGGCGCCGATGTTCGTGCTGCTCGAAGTGATGTTCTCGCTGGGCTACAAGAAGACGTTCTTCGACAAGGTCATGAAGCAGGTCGAGATCAACGTCAAGGCCTTCCACGGCAAGAGCCTGTAAGCCACCAAGTAGCACCGATAACCACGAGTTCCGTCCAGCGAGTTTGTTAGGAAGTGGTGATCGACTGCATGTTGCTTTGAATACCGTTATCTTGATGTTCGTTGCTGCGTGATTGATGTTGCTTGCCGACTGGTTGATTGTCTCTTACATCAGTCACTGCTTCTTGAAGTAGTGCTCTTGCATGACGAGACGCGTCGTCTCACAGGACCTGGTGAGTCCACCACTGTCCACTTCGTCACCTTGAGGGCTGTACAGCACCCTCGCGCACCGTATCTTGCCGAGGGCCTTGCGTGCTGCGTCTTCACTTGAGTAGCGGCACGTGGATACGTTGCCCCAGCCTTCTTCAGTAGCAACAACCCAGAACTCACCGAGACCTTGGCCTGGATGATACGCGCTGGTGTACTCGTGCTGGTCGCTGCGGAGGCACTTGTAGGTTGCCATGCCAGCCCCACCTAACACTGCAGCGCCAGCGGCAATGCCGAAAGCCGCGCCGGCCGTAGCTCCACCGACAGCTAGCAGGAGAGTAGGAGTGGCTGCTGCGGCGATCGTGGTGCCCAAAGCGGATCCAATCGCGACTCCAGTTGCTGTAGCCTTGGCTGGATCACTTGGCACTGACTCGTGCGTGGTACTTTCGCGGGGAAGGGAAGAAGAGTCCATCGTCTTAGCACTCGAGGATTCTTGTGGTCGAAAGCTGGGTTTTACCTCGATCGCCGAGCTACGGGATCCCCAGACCACAAGTGCGACGGGAAGTCCTACTTCCCCGATAAATCTCATCGCCGTCATCTGACGGACAGGACAGGCCACACAAACCGAGAGCTCCTCAACCACCACAACACCATGCATCGCAACTCTGGGTCGTCGCTGGCGTCCATGTCCACGCTGTCTATCTCGCCGCCCCCGCCCGCCATGGACACGTCGTCCATGACCACGAACGCGCGGCTCGCAGCGCTCCACGACCGCGTCGCTCTCACCCGCGAGTCGCGAGTCGTTTGCGAGAAAGTACTTTCTCGGCTTCAAGTGCTTCACAGGCAATTGGAGCACATGATGTCCATGACCGCGTCTTCGACGGGCTCGAATGGCAGCACCGCGGGGCCCATGGGCAAGAACCACGCGGCGGCGCAGGCCGAAAAGGCCCACAACAAGATCAGTGAGCTGCTCAAGTTGCTCGAGCAGTTCGTGGACTGCGACGCCACGCGCAACATTGTGCTGCGGCTCACAGACTCACGGCGGTTCAGGCAGCTCCAGGAGCTCCATGAAGAGCTAGACGCGATCTTCCGCATGCTGCGGCTCGAGCACGTGGACCCGGAGCGCCAGTGGCGGTCCGAGTGGGCGGTGGACCGCGAGGACGTCGAGCAGCTCTTCCAGCGTGCGCTGGCGACGCGAGAAGCGCTTTTCCGAGAGCTGCGCACGCCTGACGCACAGCGCGAGGCGCTTGCCGTGCTGCGGTTTGCTGTGCAGACCATCAAGCCGCTGCTTGCGCCTCCTCGAGCAGGAATCCGACCCGGCCAGCCAGAGGCCGCGTTGACGCCGGAGATGAAGACGGCCGAGCTGATCCGCTCGGCGTTCCGCAAGCTCGTGCGGATGGCCACCGTCGACATCCCCGTGGTGCCGTCGTGGTTCATCTCGCCAGCCGAGCTGTCTATTGAGAACGAGCCGTTCGCCGGAGGAGAGCACGTGCAAGTGTTTCGCGCGAGCTGGGGTCGGTTCAAGACCAAGGCCGTCGTCAAGCGCGTGATGACTCAATCCCAGTCGCAAGAGGCCTCCGTGTACCACAAGGCGCTGATCGAGGAAGCCGAGCTGTGGTCCAAGTTTGACCACCCGAGTCTGCTGAAGATGCACGGCGGCTTCCCCATCGGATCGCTGCCCTTCCTGGTCGTCGAGTACCCAGCGAACGGATCGCTGGACGAGTACCTCGCAACGTCGAGTGACCCAAACCGTACAACGTTCCGGCTTTTGTGGCAGGCGGCAAACGGCCTGAAGTACGTCCACGAACAAGGCGTGCTGTGCCACGATCTCAAGCTCAGCAGCATCTTCGTGGGTAGTGACGGCTTCGTTAAGATCGGCCAGTTTGCGTCGTTCTTCTCCAAGTCTCTAGACGGCGTCGTGGAGGCTGGAGCCTCCAGCGGCTCGATCCGGTGGAAAGCCCCCGAACTGCTTCGTGACAGCGATGAGCTTCCAAGTGACGCGTCCCAGGCCTTTGCCGTGGATGTGTACGCGTTTGCAATGTGTATCCTCGAAGCCCTGACGGGGGATTTGCCGTGGGGATGGCTATCGGACTCGGAAGTACGCGTGCGTGTGATGAACGGCGAGCTTCCCGAGCGGCCCGAGTATCTGGATGACCGTGTGTGGTCGCTCATCGCCAGTATGTGCGATGCAGACCCAGCGAAGCGTCCGACGATGGCCAGCGTCGTCCAGCAACTGCTCGTACTCGCAGAAGACGAAGAGCGGCAGTTGGCTCGTGGCGGTGCGAGGTCGTCGTCCATGAGCAGCATCTCCGTGCCTGAAGACCTCGTCGACGACGAGTACGACGGCCAGACGCGACGCCGTAACCAGAACGTGACGAGCATGAGCGTGGATGTCGACGCGCTGCTGAGTGCTCGCCGCAACACAACCGCTGCGGCCATCGACGACGACGAGAAACCCGCGGCCGCGACGACTATTAGCGTCGTCACGCTTCATCACAAGTGGCTGGGCGTCAAGATCAACTCGGTCGGCAACCGCATCGTCGTGAGCAAGTTCCTGCGGTCGTCCTCTGGCGCGTTGGGTGAGATCGAGGCCTCTGGCCAAGTGAGACTGGGCGACATCATCGTCGCCGTCAACAACCGCAGTGTACGAGGCATGAACCGCCACCAGATCGGCAAGGTCATCCAGGACACGCCGCGTCCGATGCAGCTCATGTTTCTGCGGGAGGCGGATCTACTGGAGGAGAGCTTCCAGTTCCACGGGCTTCGCACGGAGGAACGCTGGCGAGACCGTGGCTCAATCGTGCCCATGGCCAACGGCACCGAGCTGCTCTTTGGATCCGTCCACGATCTGTTCACGTTCAGTATGTGGTTCAGTCTTAGCGACTCGGACGATACGTTTTACGGCGGCGTGCTGCTCGGAGCCCAGGACACATCAAGCGATAGCCAGGCGTGGCCCTACTGCCACCACCAGCTCCTGATGGTCGATCCACACGGCAACCTTAGCTCGTATTTCCTACAGAACGAGACGCCTGTACTCATCGCACCGGAGCTGCAGCCCAACCGCTGGTACCACGTGGCTGTGGTCTACAACTCGAGGGCCGTGACGGTGTATTTCGACGGAGATATCAAGCACCAGGCAAACGGCGTGCTCTACCGCGAGTGGACCAAGCTCAGCCACGTGAACATTGGCTCGGGATGCATCAGCCGCGCGCCTCCAGCAGCCAAACCCACCGCCGACTTCTGTGGCTGGTACGGCTTCAACGGCCTCGTCCACGAGGCAAACGTGTGGCACTCGGAGTTACTGGAGACCGACGTGCAGCAGCTCTTCCGAGGCGCGTCGGACTTTGTGGAGACGCCCGTGTACTCGCTGCGCCGGGACGTCGGCAAGGCCTTCCAGGGCACCCACCCGCCTCGTCGCGTGATGGCCACGCGGCCACTGCACGTCGTCGCACAGACGTACAACTAACCAGTCAGGATGAAGGTGGTAGAGTATGAGTTATAGGAGATAGGCAAGTCGGTCAGAGGGTAGGATAGAAAGTAATAGTAACGTTAAGATGAGTGTGAGCTTGACTAGGCTAGTCCCAGTCCTCCGTGGCAAAGTTCGAGTCCGCTGCGACGCCTCCAAAGCCAACGCTTGCTCGCTGTGAGTAACCACACCATCAGCTCATTCATTCGCCATCATCTAAGGCAGAGTAGACAGCCAAACGTACCTTTTCCGGGCTCGCTCGTGCCGCAGCCTTGTGCTTACTGTGGGTATCCGGCTCGTCGGCGTCCCAGTCTTCCTCTACGAAGTTGTTGTCCGCTCGGATCTCGCTGCCTGGCGGTGCCTTCGTGGCTACTGCAGGCTGTGGCTTCTGTACGGGCGTGGGGATCGACGGCCGGCGTTTGTTGTTGGTCTCTTCTTCCTGTTCCTCGTCGTCCTCATCGTCGAAGTAGTCGGTGGACTTTGGAGTCTTCTTCTGGACC
>JAADXB010000565.1:0-11974 GCA_023337495.1 Pythium diclinum
GATTTACATTTTGCGTGGACTTCCCTTTATGCTACTCTGCTCTGGAGGAAAATATTCTACGTGTCTAGTGCCAGTGCGGAGATTGCAGCCTTGATGTTGAGTTGAAATTCTTCGTCGTCTTCTGTCAAATAAAGAGCAGCTTTCACGTTTTCTCTGAAGGTCGAGGTCGTGATATGGAGTAGTGCGTCCACGTGGGGTGCCGATTCTTGGCGATGTTTCTCGTCGTTTCTTGTCTTCCAGTGTGTGCATGGTGATCGAGCTCAGCATTGTCCAGAGAAGTGTAACGGAGGGTGAACGTTCTCGTGTTTTCCATTGAGCACGAAGTGGGAAGTTCAAGCTGAAGAGTGCGTGATTCCACGAGATCTCAGAGTAAGAAGGGCTGCCAAGCGCGGATGTGGTGTTGCCACAGATCTCGACTGATGTTGCAGTCCAATAGATCTGTGTGTGCTCATGCAGGACTACGACACTTCGTTTAGACACATCACATACTGTATTATGCCCCGGCATGGAGCCGCAGACATTACCCGCGATGCGGTTCGTCGAGTGTCATGATGAAAAAATCGAGGGACTCTTCAAGTGACGGTAATGGTATCTCGGTTGCGTCGTTGTTGGCGTGGCGAAGGGATCTTGTGTCGGCGGGACCTCGCACCTGGGTTTCACGATGCGGTGGTGATCTTGGTTGGGAAAATTGGGAACGAAAATTCTTTTGCGATTTCTGCTTGCGACCGGTTGGCTTGGCTGGGGTTGAAAGACGCGACTCATTCCTTGTCAACGCTTCAAGTAGATGTTTCTCATTCGTCAGGCCACCGAAGCTCCTACGTGTAGCTCCGTCAAGTATCTCGTCTTCCTCCGTGCTTCCGTGATCCTCTTTTTGGTCTGCTAGCAACTCGGCTTGGCTGTTGAACTTGCCCGGGATCTTTGGTACAACGCGATGGCCGCTCGGGCTTCCCTCGCCACCAGCGATCATGCTGCGCTTCATTTTCCCATGGCCTCGCTTGTGGCGCTCGACCTTGGCGGCATACTTTTGTGCGTGCGAGTGCACTTGCCGCACAGACCGCGTGCCCACGACGGCTGCGATGGCGCTCCATGGCCCGATCGGGAAACGCTGCATGCCTTTTAAAAAGCGGTCGTGCTCGTCGGCGGTCCACACGCCTCCGGCGCGCTGCCTGCTCGCTGAGGTGCTCACTTTCTGAGCGTCTTTCGATTCGTCCCAGTGATCGGGCGAGTTATCGCCGCTGTTGCCGTATGAGCCTCGGGCTGACGACGCAGTGTCTAGTAGAGCCGTTGGATCCCCACGGTGGGCATCGCAGTCACAGTCAGACATGACTGTAGCCAAGAGAGTTGACAAAATGGACGACTCGTTCGTGGTGGCTTCACGAAACACTCGTGCTCGAAGTGCGGCGTCTGGCGAGTGGTGCCGCTGTACTCGAACGCAGGCAAGGTACCACAAAACGAAAATATAGATCCCGAGAGGCTGTGAGCCAGATGCAGGCGTTTACGAGTAGGTTTTCGATTTGCGAAGTACTAATTATTGATATGTATTCATTCATGCAGTAATGTTTAGTCTCGAAGACCAGTCCCATGAAGTCAACGACCCGCTGGAGAGCTGTATCGGTAGACCCAGCCTTGCAGTCGAACCCATCGCGATTGTCCAAACACAGGCGGTGTCCGTGGGTGGGTGGGTCTGTCCAAAAGGCGGGAGAAGCGTCAGGAAGACGTGGAATACGGCTGCGAGATCGTACAGCCGTGTAGCACTCGTCAGACCAAGTAGTCGACACACTGAAGACTACTGTACTTGGCCTAGCGAGTGCGATGAGTATGTAGACAAACCCGACATTTGCCATCTCACTCCTTGCTTTCTTCTGCACGCCCAGTGTGGGGCTTGAACATCTCATGCGTCTCGAGTGTTGATCCTGGACGCATGGGTCGAAAACACAGCTCCTCACGGTGGGGATGTGAGGCTCACCGACTGTCCGAAGTGTTCTTTGATCAATTTGTAGTCTCGCTGCAAATGCAAATCTGTCCTGAAGATGCCAGAAACACATCTTTGTGTACATAGCAAATTCATGTTGAAAGAATGCATCAACGTCATAGAAAAGGGACAGAAAGCTGCTGGTCGTCAAAGTAAGATGGGCAAAACAAAACACTGTAGTGTCCTCGTGGACATAGTTCCGTCGGTCGTCAGTCCCACGTTCGATTCCAGGTTTTGAGAACATCTTGCTTGCACAGAGCCCGTTTCGTGTTGTGATTGCCGAAAGCACACGAACTGCTGTACGCTCTGAGTGGAGTGTGTTGCCAGCTAACACTGCAGACAAAACTCTACTGGAAGCCAACCGTTGTGGCATCCACTGTCGTACCAAGTTCAAGTGGAGGCTGGGTTTTAGTCGTGGTCCAGTCGCGTCGTGGTGCATCTGAAGATGCTGGTCCCGTAATATCTTCACAGGTGTGGTGCCACCCGGTCACGCCCAGCCGATCTGTTTGAATGGTGGGCAGCGGCACCTAATGGCAAGTGAGGAGTGGGCCATGCAGATGTTGAGTACCTGGCAAAGGATGTGTAAGCAGACGCCGATCACTTCGACGTGGTTTCCACGCACGTGTTTCAACAGGAGTCCGACAACGAGCCCCACACTGAGGTGGCACTGTACTACACTGCCGTACTGCTGCAATGCGCCACTCCTTCGCTGGTGTTGGAGGCAGGTACCGTGCTCGTTGACCGACATGGACTTATCCACTTGACCACTTGAAAGAATTCAACCAAATTAGTCTGAAGAAAAGTGAACGATGCTGTTGTCAGCTCAATGTGGCGGTGACTTGAAGACAGAAGTTTGCTAGCACATCGCAAAGAATGCGAGTCGAGTACACTACTAGTTGTAACTGGGAGTCTGTCTTGAGTGCCGACGGTCTTGAGGTTGTTACAGTAGGGCCAATGAGCAGACGAAAGCTGGCGAGGGGTTCGTACGTTTGCACGTTGACGTGCAGGTACGAATGATTTCTGAGGAATTGAAGAAACTTGCTCGCTAGGCCTTCATACAATGTGGTACTCGATCTGCAAGAATAAAAATGGAGAGTGAGCAATTCGCACACGAAACATGGGGGCCAGGTTCACCCGTGTGCGTACCTCGTTGGACTCTTTCTGGCTCGTGAGCTTGGGGATCTGGAACGTCCGCAGAAACCACCGCTGGCCCACTGCGCTCATGCTGAGCTGCTTGTGGTGCAAGTACGAGATCTCGTACCAGATCAAATGTTGGCACGGTAGCTGGTACACCTCGTAGAACTCGCAGTCACACCCGCTACAGTCGCGTCGCATCACATGCTTTTTCTTCTTGGCCTTGTCCACGTACACCACGGTGCCTTCGGCTGCTAGCGGGTCCTCGATGAGTGGCTGTCCCGCCATGCCACTATTGCCGTACATATCGTTCGGGTCGCCCGGACCGTGCTCCAATCGCATAACTGCCGCTCGCCCTTTCACGATAGACACGCTGCCTCCAACTCCCGTGTTCGCAGTCACTAGTTGCGTGCTCACGAGACCGACGCCAAAGCTGCTCATGCAGTTCACCAGGAAGTGAAGCACGGAGCCGGCACTGAACTCGGTCACTGGCCGCGTCATTTCGAGCATGAGCATCTTCGACGTCCACTCTTCCTCAATGAACTTGATCATGGTGATCACCTCCGACATACACTTGGCAATCGAATAGTCCTCCGCGACTCGAAGCATCGGAGCGACTTCGGTTGGACTCCCTGGAGCGGAGGGTAACGATGCTGGGACCAAGACTGGGTTCCCACCTGGAATGATGGCCACTTGATTCACTTGGTTCACGATCACCGGGTGATGGATCATTGGCAGAACGACGCCAACAGCAGCAGCGGCGGCCAAGGCAGTTCCGCCCACTCGCTCCGTCCGCTCGAAAATGTTCTTCAAAGGCGTCCAGAAGGCCTCGAAGCCCTTCGAGAAGAACGACGAAAACTCGAGAGATCGCAGTCGCCAGTAGGACACCCAGAGTCGTCGGTATGGACCCCAGTGGTGCTCGAGATGCATGACGAGTGGGTGGTCCATGCGGTTGTCGAGATGCTCCAGCAAAATGGACTTGACGTCCTGGTAGTATCGCTCGCTGTGCGCAAACACAAGTTCCTTCAGCAGCTCGCGGACGTGTTCTTGGGTTTCAACGTTCGCGATGCCGAACTCCGCCTGCGTGACGATCGAGGAGAAGTATTTGATAACGTGAAACTGGCACAGCAGCACGCGCATCGTCGGAAATTCCTCACGGAACACATCCACGACCATGGGCAGCAGCATGTCCATGACAATTAACTTGAGGTCGGTCCATCGAGGATGCGTGCGCTTGAAGTCCTGGCAGATTCGACGCAGTAAGATTGGCGTCGTCGGGTGGATGATCTGCGACAGGAAGATGGGCTTGCTGTTGCCCAAAGCGTCCATGGCCATGAACCCGTAGAGCTGGTTGCCGTCCATTTCAGTCGTGCCGTTGTCCTTGCACTCGGCGATGTCCAGCAGACAGAGCTCTGGGAAGACCTGGAAGTGTTCCTTCATGCTCTTGCTGGCGAGGCAAATGGCTTCATTAGAACCGTCGTCGGCCGACAAGATGCTCACGTGGTTCTCCACGTCCGCGTCCACAAACTGCTGCAGCACGTGCTCGACCCGCGGCGCCAGAATCGTCGGCACAGTCGTATGCACTGGCGCATTCACAGCGCCCTCACCGCCTGGAATACCGTTCTCACTCGGCGTAGACGTCGGCGCCACCGCTGAAGCGTCCCCTGTCACCGCCAACGCGGCCATTGAGACGGACACTGGTACTTGCACTGGCACGGGCAGCCGCATCGGCGTGGGCATCGCGTTCACCGACGAGGCGTGGTGCTTGATGGCGTTGTCTTTCTTCTGAAGCTTGGCGAACACGTTGTGCATATCCTTCATCGTGCACACGCGGCCCGACAGCGTCTCGATGTGGTCTTTCGCCGCGCGTTTGTTGGAACCCACGCGTCGCATGAGCTCGGCCTCGTGGGCCAAGTACGGGTGCTCCAGCACTGCCGCGCGGTTCTGCGAGTAGTTGCGCCACTGCTCGGCCGTGACCGGGTGGTCGTTGTGCTCCACGTGCTGGTTCACGATCTTGATACACAGCACTTCCTTGCCGTCCATGTACTCGCACACGATCGCAGCCGTGAACTTGGCGTTGCAGCTCGTGAACCGCACCTTTTGCCGCGGCCGCGCGCCGCTCGAGCGCGACACGCGCTTGTAGCCGTGCGTACACACGAACACCTTGCGGTCGTACTCCCACTCGGGCGGCACCTGCAGCTTGCGGCGCTTGTTGGCGACGTCGACCTTGACCGTGTTGCGGCACACGTACATCGTGTGGGTCTTCTCGCAATGCGCCTTGCGCGCGATGTCGAACGCCTCCCACGACGGGAAGCGGCCTTCGAACGCCACGACGTCTCGCGCCTTCGCTCGTGCGCGCGAGGGGCTCGTGGCGGGCGTCATGGCGGAGAAATAGCGCGGGGAAGAAGGCCGTGGATGCGGAATCTTGGCGGCGGTGGCGATGCTTGGTCGCGGGTTTCTTGAGGCGAATGAGGAAATGTTGGAGGGATCCAGGGGGTGGGGGTACAAATCGCCAACAACAAACACCAACAAACGCCAACAAAACACCAACAAGACCCAAAGAAAAACGCCGACAAAGACGTGTTTGCCTGGTGATTGCAGGGAGATGGAGGGAACCGACCTGTGAATTTGGGTACTCTCGTACTGGGCCGCCAACAATTGCGGACGACGCCAACCCCAAGTCACAGCGCTTGTTCGTACAGACAGTGCTTGTTGTTCCACCCCGCCAACGGACCAGTACGAGTTCTTTGAGTGATTGCAGCGAATCGACCGACGCCAGAGCCGGGGAGAACAATCAACACACTGATTGGCGGAAAGTGAAGGGGACCAGCACGGAAGTTCAAATGGTGGATTCAGTCGTCTCTGATTGGCTGAGCACTTAAATTGTTTTGTCCAATCGTACAGCAGATCGACTAGAGCGCGAAAATCGCGCCAACAAACGTTGGGAAAATGGAACCAACGACGCAGCAGCGGCTTCTTCATGGACCACAGGACGCGGAAGGGAGGGAAACGACGGCAACGACCGATATCAGTGATACAAAGGTGTCTATTCCAAGTAGAGCGCGACTTCCCGACTCGAATTTAGCCGAGTGGAAGCAAGAAAGGCTCGCCCACCACCACGCGTACGACGCGCTCTTGATCAAAGCATTTGGACGATGGAAGCAAGTCACTGTGCTGCGCAAGCAGCGGCGTCAGGTGCGTCTGCTTAGCATACTCTTCACAGCATGATGACTCACTTACTTGGCGTTTTTGTTTGCGTCTTAGCGCGTGATGGAGCATGTCGTGTCGGCGCCAGATTCTTCCAGCGGCTCTACTGGAACCAGTGGAAAGAAAACGTCAAGCGCCGTCGAGAAGCACGGACAAACGCGATACAACGACTGCAACGAGTACAAGACCAGGTATGCGCTTAATGTTTGAGACGTCGGGTGTGGCGAAGCGTCGATTACTGTCTCTGATACGGATATTCGGCTGACTCAATGTGGTTCCAGGTCCGCCTCCGACGTTATTTCTTGCAGTGGAGACTTCTTGCGGTCGAGAGAAAGCAAGCGCAGCCAAGAGAGAAGTCGAAGATCGTTTCTGCAGAGCATTTAGTATCGGAACACCGTCTTGAAGTGCGAGGCGTTCGCATCCACCGAGACGAAGAGAGATGCGGACCACCAGCAGAGGCACTGTCATCCGCGACTGTGGATGCTCGGCATGATCTGCAGCGCCAACGCGAGAAGAAACTGCGGCAGATCATCGTCTTCCAAACGCAGCGTCAATATCTCCAGGTATGGTGTCGCTAGCAGGTCCTCGTCGGATTGCGACGTGTGGTTGACGACTTGAATATTTCGTAGCTGTGGAGGCAAGCAGCGACTACGCTGCAAATGCTTTTAGCCAAGAGACTTCGCGATCAGAAAGCCGATCAGTTTCGTGTCCACTCGGCGTGGCGGCGGTGGCGAAGTGGATTTCTTGCTCGATCTTCGTACGATTCAGCTTCCCGACGAGCGGCTTTCTTCCTGTATTACCAACTCACGAAGTCATCTCTCCGCCGTCTGAGAGCCCACGCTGATAGACAACGTCGAGAACGTGGAGTTTCCGTGATCATTGAGGCTCGAGTGCGTCGACGAACTCTCGCGGCAGTGATAGGGATGTGGCGGCAACGACTCAACACCAAAGTCGTGTTCACGCACTGGCGAGAGGCCGTCGTGGACGAGCAACACCACAAGCCGCGACCACAGCACGTGCAAGCCGTCCGTGATGCAGTGGCCAGATCATCCAGTGCGCGACTACTGCGGCAATACTTCTCAGTGTGGCTGGATGGATATACTCGGAAGCAGAAGGTTCGGGCGCTTGCGAAGGTTCTGGATGGGCCGCTGCAGCACGGTTTGCTTCGCGATGGTTTCAAGATCTGGCGACACCATGCGACTCAGCAACGACGCGTCCAAGAGCTTGTGAATAAGCGAAATCGTGCTCAAGTTACGAGTGTATGGCATGCATGGTCCCACGAGACGGCGGAGAAGCAGAAGCGGGAGCAACAACGTCGCACAGCAGCAAGGTTTTGGTACTATCGAACACTGCGCAAGGCGTTCTCAGCACTTCAGGGACTCCGGGGACATCGCGAGGAGCTGGAACTGGTCGCAGAGCGAACACACGAGTCCCGAAAACAAGCGCGATCATTCACGATCTTCCAGCACTGGCGAGAATGGAGCAGATCTCAACGCGAGCACCGAAGACGATACGCTCAAGCGACGGAGTATCACAAGTTCGCCACTGCACGATATGCTTTCAGCGTGTTCCGAGAAAATGTTCGCCAAGCCAACTCCCAACAGGAAGCTGCGACACAACTTGTTGACAAGGCTGCACGTCGAAGAGTTGGTGCCGTTTTCCAGGCGTGGAGGGCATTTTATGAGCGTGAGCGAGCACGAAATCAGGATCTGTCGACACGCTTGGTATCATATCAAGACGCACGTACTCTGCAACTGAAGCGCGGCTGCTTCCAAGCTCTGGATGAAAATGCTCGATCAAGTGCCACACGTCGACTGGTGAATGCTCACGCTCGCGGCCATTATCAAGCGAAGCTGCTGCAGCGCTCCTTCACTGCGTGGATCTCTTCAGTCGCTCAGCTCAAGTGGGAGCACATTTTCGACCATCGTGCTCAGCAGTTCCGTGACCATCGGCGCAAGTCGAAGTGCTTCCACTTGTGGAAAGCGCACGCTCAAGCGCTCCGACGGGAACGAGAGAAAACGAAGTTGGCACTTCATCACTGGAAAAAAGTACGAGAGCGGAAGGCGTTTGATGCGTGGAAGCAGTACATCGACGGCAAAAGACGACAGCGAGAACGCATGCACGCGGCGTTGGAGTTTCGTGATCGCGCCCATATTCGCGACGGGCTCAGTCATTGGATCACAGGCGCGACTCACCTTGCCGAGCAGCGATCGAGACGTACAGTGGAATTGCAGGCGGCGTATACTGCTCGTGTGTGGGGTAAGGTGCGAGATATTGCGATGCATTGGCGGTGGCTCACTCTGCAGAGCAAACTGCGCGACGAGGCTCGCGAGGGGATAGAGCATGGCAGAATCGTCGCTTTCGTGCAAGATGCTGATGAAGATCACATTGTCCGCCAGGCTGGCGACATATTACCTCCAGTCCGAAGTCGAGATTTGCGGCCAGCAGCTACATCGAGAGATCATTCCAGGCGAGCCGAAGACCGTCGATCAACGCTTTCCGAGTTTGTTATGCTGCCAAGAAATCGTCCACAGCCACGGAAACCCGTCGAGTTGATTCTCGACAGTGGAGACTCCGTCGAATGCAGACACGTGGAGAGCGAGATGACGACGGAGACTCTGCGCGGCATCAACACAAGATATGGCTTCCACTTTCCGACCAAACCAACAGCAGCACCTCTTGTCGAGATGAAGCAGCAAATATGTCGGTCAACCGTCGACAGATCCTCCGTTATCCATGAGGAAGGTGAGGGGGAAATCGTCAGCTACGAAGGGTGGACTATCGACGAGCTCGAGAAACGGCTTCTGTATTGGCACGACCGCAGGCAGCGGTTGAAGACACTGCAGCAATCTCTGGAAGATTTTCGGCTCCTTTTACAACAGGCGTCGAATGAGGGGTACGCGCTGCACTCTTCAAACTACCGGATCATTTGCTTGGATCCGCTCTGACGTCTTTTTCGTGTTGTAGGAACTTGCCAGCGTACGACGTCGAGCACATGAAGTCGAGACTGGATGCGATGGAGCAGCAAGAAGCAACTTCTCGTCACCAGTGGAATGAGTCGCGTCCTGAGATCCTCATGCTCGCAGAGCGAATCAAGCTATTAAGAGCAACGACAACCGCCGTACCAGCGTAGAAGCAAATGAGATTTCCTCACGGATGGAGAAGCTCGTCATATCCTCGCACAATTTGCGTGCACTGCTCAAAAGCATCCTCGAAGTCACTGTCTTCCAGTCCGTACTGCTTGTACCAGTGGGTGTACGCGTTCGCGTGGAACTGCTTCTGTCCACGGTCCAAGAAATGGCGGATGCTACTCAAGGCGTGACCGTTGTTGAGCGCGATGCTCACTGACGCCTTTCCACCGTAGCTTTGGAATGGCGCGAAGGCAGAGAATCCCACATCAACGCTGTTGCCAAGATGCAAGTGCGGAAGCCCCGCCGTCACGGCGTCGACCACAGATTTCCGAGCTGGCTGAGTAGCCTGCGTTCCTCCAGCGGTAACAGTCTGACGCACAATCGTACTCGCGCCGATGGCGCGGCTGGCGCTCGTGAAGCGTGGGAACGACTGCAGCGTCTGTTTGAGCACCTTGCCGAGCAGAGAGTCATCGTCGTCCGTGCCTGACGCGTGGAGTGTCGTCGGAATGGCGTGGAAGAGCGGATCAACACCCAAGCCGCTGGTCGCCTTTTGAGCTTTCGATGATGATCCACGGAGAATCCCAGTTCGGACGTCGAGGAATTTGGCTTCGGTCATCGGGCAGCAGTCGTGAATGAGCTTTGCCATGTCGAACGGCCGAGAGACCATACCTCCACGACCAGCAGCGTGATCCGATACCGTTGGGAACATGAGCCCAGCGACGTCAGCCGCGACCAGCGCGTTCATCTCGCGGAGTGTGACTTTCCTCTGCGCGTCATCACGTGGAGACGCACCGCCCGACTCGACCAGCGTCTTCCAGTAGAGTGCCGTCTTCAGCAGCTCGTCGTTCTCCTTGTAGATCACGACGTCGGTGTGTTCCTGCAAATGCTTCAGCGTGAACAGCGCGTTGTAGTTCTGCAGCGGCGTATCGCCACTGGCACACGACGGTGCGACAGATACAGCGCCCAGGTAGCTGCGCGGATACACGTCGCGAATCGTCTCCAAAAGCCTGCAGCCAAGCCCAGCGCCCGTGCCGCCGCCCAGTGAATGCATGAGCATCGTGCCTCGGTACGTGTCCATTGCCTCGATCTCGAGCCGCAGCGAGTCCATGACGTGCTCCACGAGCTCCCGCTTATCACCGGCGTCGTCATTCACCAGCAAAAGCTTCTTCTTGGTCTTGCTGTCCGTTGCAAGGCCAGTCAGCTGCGCTGCTCGTGATGAGCCGCTCTTCGAAGGGATCACTGTGCGCTGATGGGTCTGCAGGTTGTAGCCCATAGCCCAGTTGTTCCCGCGTCCGGCTTGCTCGTAATGGACATGCGCTGGCTCGAAGTACACGCGTCCGGACGTTTTACGCGTGACCGAGCGGATCACTTTGGGCTCCGTATCCACGAGAATGCAGCGCGCGCGGCGCGAGCGCGGGTGGAAGAACTGGTCGCTGTACAGCGCCGGC
This sequence comes from Pythium diclinum, assembly GCA_023337495.1. Lineage (NCBI taxonomy): Eukaryota > Oomycota > Peronosporomycetes > Pythiales > Pythiaceae > Pythium > Pythium diclinum. The sequence continues at coordinate 10,893 of JAADXB010000565.1, forward strand.
TGGAAGGCGCCTTTCTGAGGCGGCAGCGGTCGTCCGGACTTGGCGCTTGTGCTCGGCTTCTTCGCAGGAGCTCTTGCATTGAGGCTGTCAATGGGGACGTCGATCGTGTCCGCAGCGAGCCGCCAGAACGCGTCGCCGAGCTGGTTCCCGCATTGCCCGACGTGCACCACCACGCTCATGTTGGATGCTCTCACGACGTATCGAGGTGAGATAATTAGTACCTCATGGGTGGCGAAGCTAATGGTGCTCGACAAGATTATGTTGCACTAACGGAAGTGTAGCCATATCAACCAGAACTGCAACGACATGAGCTGCCGACATGAGCAGTACAGCTGTACACTGCGACACCAGCAAGTATATTTATGCGGCAAAGGGCACCTCCCAACACAAGATGGGAGGGCGTGCGACCAAGGTACGTATTTATAGAGCTCGGTAAGCCTGTCGCTTTCGGTCTCCTTGGTCGACTCAGGACCGTGAGCGTTTGGAGCAGCAGCCTCGGCAGTTCTCGCTTCGCGACAGTGCTGCTGCCATATACAGAGGTAGACCGTGAGCACTAGTGACGGACGCCTTCTGGGTATGCTCCGGGCTGCTGATTGAGTCTTGGAAGCCGGTCTCGTGACTCGTCAGCGATGGAGGAAGTCGGCGACCGCGTCATGACGTATGAGCTGCTGGGCGTGGCGGAGAAGTCGTCGCTGCCACTGAGTGAAGACCCGACCGCAGGTGGACCGAACAAGCTTGCTGTGACAGAGCCTGCGGAGCTCGCAAGGCTGCGTGAACAAGATGCGCTGGCTGTTGCCCGAGCCCATGCACTTGCGGAGGAAGATGCCGATCAGGAGAAAGATGATGAGGCGGAGGCGGAGGCTGCTAAGACACTCAAGCGAGCGAGCTCACCACGAAATGACCACATCGAGACGCCGACGGCAAGTGCACCCAGCGCAGACCCAATCGAGGCGATCCTCGCGCTTGCCTCAGATGTCGGCGTCGGTTCTGGATCAATGGCAGCACTTCCGCTGGCACAAGAGCTGCCTCAGTATGAACCGCTGCGAGGCCAATGGCACTATGGGCAGGCAGTGCTCGCGCGA
>JAADXB010000566.1:0-11970 GCA_023337495.1 Pythium diclinum
CTCCTTCCCCTGGCGGCCTGCGTGCAGTCACTTGGATCTTCGTCCTGTCCCCCAGAAGCATCCGCCTTACTACCACTAGTCACCATGGCGGTCGGAGACCACTCGAACGGCTACGGCGCCGTGGAGCTGCCGATCGCGCACGAGCACGACGCCTTCCTCCACCAGCAGCAGCGCCAGCGCGCGTCCGCGTCTACGCCATGGGCCAAGCTCGCCATCGGCGCGGCCGTGGGTCTCGCGGGTCTCGGCTACGTCTCGACCATGCAGTCGTCGCTGCAGACCCAGCAGGCCATGCTGCTCAAGATGCAGCAGCAGCTCGACGCCATGCATGCCACCATGCTGGACAAGAACAGCGCGGTCGTGTCCGCCAGTGTGCAGTCGAAGTCGAGCAGATCCATGCCGTACAAGTTCGCGGTCGACTATGCGACGCCGCTCAAGACGCAGGACAACCGCGGCACGTGCTGGGACTTCGCAACGGTCGCCGTGCTCGAGTACACGTACCGTGAGCAGGGCATCCGCGAAGGTTGGCTCCAGGAGGACGAGTACTTGGCTCTCTCGGAGCAGGTGTACGGCGCCGAGGTGCTGCGCCTGTGCTCCGGCCCGGCGGGTTCGCCGCAGCAAGTCGCGTGTCTGATCCCAGGCAACGAGATCTGGAAGAACTCGACGGAAGGAGGCGAGTCGGCCGAGCTGTACTACCTCGTCAACGGCCTCAAGGATTCGATCTTCCCCAACTCGACGTGTCCGTACCAGCCTGACGATGGCAGCGACACGCGCTGCGATGCGCTGACGCCGGAGAAGCGCGCGTCGAACCCACTGAGCCTCTCGGTCAAGAAGATGGAGACCTACTACGAGGAGCTCAAGGTGAAGGAGGCGTTGCTGCGTGACCGTCGCGCCATGGCCTTCACCACATCCATGCCGTACATCACGCACTACTACCCGTGCATTGGCGAGTTCGCGAATGACGAGCGTTGCAACCCGAAGAGCCCAACGTGCACGCTCTGCCCACCGGAGCTGTCCATGTCGACTTGCTGCATCCCGATCACGGGCGGCGAGAACTTCAACATGCACGGCGAGTTCATTGCGCGTCGCGGTATGACGCTGGAAGGTGGCCACGTGATGACGCTCGTCGGCTACAACGACTTGTACCGCAGCAAGGACGGCTTGACCGGTGGATACATCCTGAAGAACTCGTGGTGGGACGGCATCCACCCAGCGCTTGGCCCCAAGCACGCGCGCGGCAGCCACTCGATCAAGTACTGGCTCCAGGACATCTCGGACTGGGAAGAGCGTTCGCTGTGCCCCAACAGCTACAACCCAGCCAACTGGTACCAGTGCGGTAATTTCGGCGAGGTCGTCCACGCGCACGGAGACTCGGGTGCTCGCATCCCGCTGTCGCCGCAAGGAACGCGCGGAAAGGCGTCGGTCGAAGGCATTGAGTCGTGCCTCTCGGAGGAGACCAAGCTGTACGCGGACACGAACTTGCAGCCGCTCCACCTTAAGTGCACGGATGACAAGTACTGCAACTTGAGCGGCGACTACACGTACTTCGCGACGAACTCGACCGAGTGGGGCGACCGCATGGAGGTGATGTGCCTGTTCGAATACAACACCGTGACCAAGGAGGCGACGGAGCTGTGCCTGCCACCATTGACGCTCGAGCAGATCGCGTACATCTTCTCGCCTGTCGACGAAGAGGTCCGCGAGAACGACCCTGACGTCTGCGGTTTCTACTTCTACCCGTACGAAGTCCAGCAGCAGTACGTCAACAAGTTCGGCAACTTCTACGTCAACAACTACTGGATTGAATGGAACCCGCAGTCGTACGCCGCCAACAAGGAAGACTTCCCGGAGCTCGACTACTCGGACATCGAAAAGTCGACCCGCAAGCAGCGCTCGTACTCGTTCGTCGGCCCGTTCCCGTTCGCCAAGGTCGTGCCGAAGGATGCCTGGGCCCACGACGGTGACTTGTAAATACCGCGACTTGTAAATACGGTACAGTCAACGCCCTCCAAGAGCACGCTCAAGAGCGTTCTTCAGCGATGCCATCTTACTCACTTGCGTAATAGATGACACGTTCTCCACACTGCGTATTTGATCCACGTTGTCGTCGGTGGATCTCGGTTTAGGTCGTGGTGTTCCCTGGTTTGGTGTGGGTGGAGTGGGTCTAGCACCGCGCATCGCTTCGAGCTGCGCCTGCCGATGAAGTTTCACTTGTGCTGACAGGCTGTGGTGACGCTTTTGCTGTTGTAGTTCCTGCTCATGAAGCTGAACACGGTCTTTTTCCTCTCTCTCATCTTGCCGCTCACGATCGAGCACAGAGACGTAGATGTTCTCACGGGGCGTTGCCAAGGCGTATCGAGTCGATTTCACGGACGCGGGAGCTTGACCTGGAGCGATGTCTCCACTTCCAATTCTGCCAGTGTCCGTCGTCGTTGGTTTGGCCACTTGTGGCTTCGTCGATGGGTGGACGTTCTTGTAGATCATCCGCAGCCGCTCTTGTTCCACATCAAACAACAGCTCAGTGTAGTCTTTCTTCATCTTGTCGCGGTACAGCCTCGCCTCGATATACACCACGTCGTTGCATCGGATCTCTAATTCATCCAGTGACTCGCGGCAGAGGTCGGACGCGTAATTGAGCTGATAGAATAGCGCGTCACGCTCCTTCTGCTCGGTTAACCGGTGCGTCGACAGCGACCGAAAATGCCGACGAGGATCGCTAGCCACGAGTTCAAACTGACGAAGTGCATCCAGCGCCTTCTCCCGTTTCTGGATGTAGTGAAGAGCCTGCTCCCACAACACCACCGCATCAGGGAAGAGCTCGTAGAAGTCGGCGTGAGTGTACTTGAGCACGAGATCGAGCTTCGTCTTGGGCTTCATCTTGAGTGACGCGAGCACCACCTCCATTCGGCGCTGCAGATCGACTCGCAATGGAAGAGGCGCGTTGCTTCCATTGGGGACGTTCGCTGAGTTGGCAACTTGATCAGCCCCAATCATGCTCCTCTTGCGGTGACCTGAAGCTGAATCCTGTTTTGCTGCTTGGAGATGTTTCTGCAAGATAATTCGGCGAGCCGCCTCTTGATCGATCATGGAGCTCTTTCGTGTTGGTGATGACATTGTCTGTATCAGACTATCGAGAGCGGACTTCCGTGCGTGCGTCGGCGTGGCAACATCGATCGTCATTTCCGACGTTTCGACTTCGTCATTGCTGTCGCTGCTGTCATCATCACCAACCTCTGGTCGCTGAGGACGAGCCAGTGTCGAACTTTTTCGCCCCTGTGAGTGAGTTTGCGGCACTTCAAAAACCTCGCCGTCTTCTTCTTCCTCGTCTTCGTCATTCACGTCTGCAAGATGTTTTGTTCTAGGATCGTCCATGAAGCTCGCTTCTGCGACGAAACTTGAATTTGTGAACGGCGCGTTAGTATTCTTTGCCAAGGTCGCCGAAGTTGCCGACGAGGCGAGGATGTTGCGCATGCTCGGAGACTGCCCGCCACCGAAAGATGCGCCATGCCTACCAAGAATCCGTTTTCTCGCGTCTACAAATTGTCCCAGCGTCATCGAGTCGCTGTCTGCTGCGTGGTTCGTTGCAAATCCTGCTTGAGCCGTTAATGAGGAGCCCATAGCTTCTGTCAAGAGAGTTGAAGTGTCTTGTGCCGCCGCGTCTCCGTTTAGGTCGCCTGAACTATCATCCGCTCGAGATCTCGCCTCTTGAAACGGAATGTTTGTGCACACTGCGCGAAGATTTCCTTTGAGAAGCACGTTCCGTTTGTCAAACAGGAAGTTCGTCTCGGTTGTCGCCAAGAAGTCTACGAGCGTGCACGTGTCCGGGAACGCCGGCGCCCACTCGTCGTGTATCAAGTCTTCCATAGGCTTCATTCCAAATGCGATGGGTTGGATACACTTGAGCCGGAACAAGTGCGAGCCTACACTGCTAGTTGTGCTGGAGCTGCTGAACGATGGATAATGCTGGTAGACGCTCGTACTCGTTAAACGCTGACCTCCTTGATGCTTGCGAGTGCTGGCATTCGACTTGACTACTGCGTCGACATCAGGTTGGTGCAAGTCTTCTTCGAGGGCGTCCTCATTACATTGACCACTATCCACTGGGCGCGCTAGCTCGCCGTCTCGAAACCGTCGGAACTTGTTGATAGCTTCTTCCCTTGCTTTTGCAGCTGTCATCGGGCGTTGTGACACCACTCCACCTCCAGGCGGAAGTCGAGACAGGATTCTCGCCGCTGCCGGTGACGACGTTGGTCGTTTCATCGCATTCGCCGATTTTTTCGAGCCACCGAATATCTTGATCAACATGGCGTCAAAGGAATCCCTTGATAAGACTAGTAGCTTGGCTTGAGCGGTCGCTACCCGCAATGTAGCTGGCCAGATCTCCGTCTTCGTGAGTAAGCCGAGTTCTCCAAAACATTCTTTCGCGGCTTCTTGCTGGCTGTCAACTGATCGCCTGTCGTCGATCCGTGACGACGTGCGCTGGATTTGCGCGTGAGCATCACTTGCGATCACCCCACTGCTCGATTCGGGTGCAACTCGCCCTTCCATCACGATCACGAGCTGATCAATTGCTTCATTCTTGATGCAGATGGCGTAGTCTTGGGATGTGGATTTCCATCGTGATGCTCTTGCCATTTCTAGCAGTTGGTCGATGTTGAGGATACGAAACACTGATAGTTGAAGCAGCGCGCCCACCACGAGACGAAGTACCTTGGCCGTTTCCTCTCGACTGAGTGCATTCTCAGGAGGATCTCTCCAAAAAGGAAAGCTGTCGCGGCTCTTGTTGTACAGCATCGCCGTGACTTTTTCGTGTAACTGCTCCTCGAGCTGGTCGGTCAACACACGCGGCGGCAACACTCCTTGCCTTCGGTCAGCCGCGATGACTCGCTCTAGCGCGAGCATCTTGAAGTGGTGTGCAGAAGAGACGGCTTCCGTAGTATGGACTTCCTCCGGCGAGTCTTGAGGTACAGTCGAGGAGTCTCGTTCAGTTCCATCGTTGGCACCTGAGGATAGCTTTTTCGTCCGCGCTTGCCGTTGTTTCCGCTTCCGCTTGTGGTGATCAGCTTGCTTGGTACAAACTTCGTCACGCATCGCGTTGATGCTCACATGGCGCCGCATCTCAAGCTTGAACATCGACTCGAGTCGGACGACGTTGCTCGCGCGATCGATTACTCCGTTGGCGACGCTCTTCAGCAGCATGGCTCTCAGTCGATGGTACAACCGCTCACCCAACTGGAGCCCGATCTCCGTAAGCCTCTTGTATACATCTGGAACGCTCAGGCACTTTCGCACATGGCGCTGGAGTTGAGCTGGAGAGATGTCGTACACACTGGGTCGCTTTCTCGCTGTTTCTCCGTCTTGTGCTTCCACTTCTTGAGTCTCCTCGTCATCATCCGAGGAGTCATCATTCGCGTCACCTTTCGGATAATGCGCAGCAAGAAACACCTGGAGATCCTGTGGACGGTTCCTCAACTCCATCAGCAACTGCGCCACGTGCGCTTGTAAATGGCTGCGCCACATCAGACCGTCCTCATCCGACGAAACTGCTTCTTCCGAGTAGACGCCGCCATTCCCCCGCTTGGCATCTTCAAACGACAAGGACACCACGTGGCTTCCACGTCGAGAGCCGGCTGAGCGACGCGCACTAGTCGCACGGGGGACTGGTTGCAGTGGGTAGTCGCATCTGCGGTCGTCTCGCACGACAGGCTCCATCATACTCGACTCTGTTATTCACATATCGTCAGTTTCTATACGCATCAGCAACATCCAGCGCAATAACCACACCTCGAATATCTTGGAATGCCTTCTGTCGTTGGTTTGCCGTCGCTAGAAGCGCTCGGATCGCGTCTTCTTGGGCACTTTCATCGTGCGACTGGTCGGCTTTTGCTGTGCTTTCCTTGACGTCGACGTCGTTGCGGTGACTGAAAAACACAGTGCTGGTCGGAGATGCTGGTACCTCCTCGACCACTGGATAACCAGCATCATCTTCAGGTAGGGGTGTCGCCATGTTCACCGCCAGGGGGTCTCACAGAGAGAGGAATACGAGGCAGCACTAGCGACGCATGCTCATTCTTGGAAGGAGAAACTCGCCGATTCAGGTGCAACGGCACGACCGTCACTCTCGAACGAAATATTCCCGAAAGCTTACGAAGAAAAAGGCGGGAAAGTTGAAAACAAATTTGACAGGAAACAAGAAGCCAAGCCGACGGCAAGATGAAGACGGTGGCAAAGATCGGAGGAAGGGGAAGAAACATCGACGTATGCTACGACGAGTATGGATGTCAGTTGCATCGGATGCGAGCCTTGTATCGGTGAGTTTTGTAGCAGTACTACTTCGCTAGAAACACACTGGATTGATAGCCAAGAACCCCGGGATAATGGTGGGAAGGGAAATGAATTGATCGTTTGCTGGCAAATGCACGAAATTGGGTGCAAGAAAAGCACCTCGAACTCGCAGTTAATTGTCTCTTGCGGTTCGTGCTTGACGCGTATGGGCTTGGGCTTGGGTGGTTCCTTAGATCGTGGCGAAGTCGCACTTGCCGTTGTTGCACTCAAAGCCGCTCTCGCACTGGGCCACCCACAGTGACGTAGCTGGGTTGAAGCAGTCACCCTTAGGCACACGGCACGTCGTCGTACCTCGCGCACAGTACTCGCCTGGCGCGCACTTGGCGTAGCAAATGCTGCCCGCTTGTTCCTGACGAAGGAGGCTCACGCCCTCGGAAGGCGTCACGTCGACTGCCGCGACAGTGGCGACGGTGGTGACGAACGCGAACGTGGCAACGATGCTGAAGAGGTTCATTGTGACTTGAGGGAAGGTGGTGTATTCCGTGACTGAGACGTGAGGGGCTTTCCGCTGTGCGAGGCGAGGAAAGATGGAGAATGAGCTTGGAAATGTTGGCAATTGAAGTGACACCTGTAGCAGGCGGTAATTTAACGCGGTTGGAAACATTTCGTAACGAAGCCGAATATTTCAGATTGGTTAGGTTAGCCTAGCCTCATCAAAGACTAAAACTTTACTGAAGGTTCCCTTAGGGAACCTCAGCCACCAACGAAACAAGATCCAAAATGGCAAACTGCAAGCTGAACTTTCTGTCTAGCAACAATCCGCGACGCCCCTGCGAGGCTTCAGGCGAAGTGCCTCCTTCCGTGGGCGAAGCAGCACCAATTCATGTCTGGCAGTGGATACAACCCGTCGCAGCGACCTCATGCAGCAGATCTTGGAGCTCGTGGAGCACGAGTTCACGGGCGAAGACTGCGTTTCTCTATTTGGCGTTAAGCCAGCTCGCCCCACAAATTTGCATCCACCGAGTGCGGATCGACGAGCGTCTGCCGTCCAGTAAAGTGCCACATGCATGAAGCTGCAGGGGCTACGGACATCTTTGAGCGGGCAAACACGTCATGAAGCAGAAGCTGTTGTGCGCGATCCGCTCGAATGTCGGCTTTGATTTGTGGTAATGTCGACTTTGATTTGTGGTAGTGAAGTCGACTCCAGTATGTTGGAAATAAATACAAAAAGTTGAGTTGAGAAATATCTTTGATGAATCAGAGGACCGGAATGATGGATGGATGGATACATGGGATGCGGAGAACGGGAACAGAAAGGATGTTCCTGCTAGAAATGGACACACAAACGCGAAAGCGCAAAAACGGGTTCTGGGTTTTGGAAAGTTGACTTGGTTCTAGCATCCAGAGCTGTCCAACAGAGAGATCCGTACAGTACTGTGCCAGGCATTGTTCTTGACCAGCTCGAATGGAAAGCAGAGCCCAGAGAGAAGTCTGTGCTGTTCGGAAGAAAACGTCAGCTGCTCTTCGCTTTCTATCTTCCGTCGTGCGGAACGCATCTGCCGGTGGTGTCCAGTCATCTGCCGTCACGTTCTGCTTGGACGGAAGAACGGATCCACGTGGCTGTCAATAGAAAGACAAGGGTCCTCTGGGAGAGAAGCCGTGGATTCTGGATAGGATACACAAACCGGTATCCCAGACCCAGCACTACGAACAAATCCAGTTGACTGCAGTGCCGTACGATGGACTCGCCGTGGCAGCAGTGATCATCCACATCAATGCGCTTCAGAAACCCCCGTGGCCACAGACACATGGCTTCAGTAGATGATGCCTTTGCATATACTGGATCGGGAGGTTTCTATTCTTGTGGCTGTCGGTCGACGCACCGGCATGGCTTTCCGCCGTTCCTGGAAGACCCCTCTCCATCACGCCGCTTCAGTCGCCGTTACACCACTTCGTGTGGGCGGCAGGTTGAACCTGCACTTGGATCCCTAGCCCGATCTGCAACTTCAAGGTCCATCCTTCTCGCTCTCCGCACTTAACGAGCAACGATTGGTTGAAATCATAAATAGAAGGTTTTCTGCCAATCAAAGAAAGTGTTCTTTTGTGACAACGAACGGTCACGCTGACCACCTGATCGCTTGAACGGATGAAACGGTAGACCCCTACACCTTGTCTGCCCATAACAGACCGTTCGGTTTGCCCTGCTGGAGTTGCGGTGAGCACCATTTGGCAGGCCCCGCCCCAGCAACTTTCCTTCGAGCACCCCACCCGCTCCTTTGCATTTCCAATTTTCCCAGCTCGACACTACACGCACTGCATCAATCAGTGCCTGCCAGCGCCATTTCCAGCATCGCGGGCATCAATCAATCACCAACAAATTCCAAAGAGGCTCTATATCTCAGCAAGTGTCCCACTCGTCAAATTTCGACCAGTCCAACATCAACCCACCGCCTGAGATCAATTCAACCACTGGTCCGACTTGTTGGCGTTTTCTCCAACTCAAATTTCCCACATTCGCCAACAAACTCCAGAAGCTTCACATCACATCACATCCATCATGGCCGCCAACATGAAGCGCATGTCCATCGATTGCTACCACGCGCCGTCGCCTGAAGACCCCGTGATGCCCTCGCGGCCTCGCCACTTCAACGCCGCCGACCTCACGCACCTGACCGTCCGCGTCGCCGAGCTGCGCCACGCGCCCGAGCGCAAGAGCTGGCTGTACGTGCTCCACATCAGCTGCGCGTCTCGCCAGTGGCAAGTCTGCAAGCGCTACAGCGAGATCCGCGAGTTCTGGGAAGGTCTGTGCGGTCTGCTCAGCGAGAACCAGGAAAGCTGCACGGAACGGTGCCATTTCCTGGCCGGATGCGAAGGCGACAAGTTCCCCAAGAAGCGACTCGTCCACACTCGCGCGGTGCTCGAGGAGCGAGCCAACGCACTGGAGGAACTGTTTAAGAAGCTCACGATGCGTCTGAACCTGTGCAACGCACGCGAACTGGCGCGGTGCCATCTGAACGACTGCTCCATGCTGCGGTTGATCTCGTCGTTCTTTGAGATCCAGGCGCAGTTCAAGGGCGCCGGCGTGAACCCGTACAACACGATGCGCGCCTACCACAGCATGCCGCTGCTCAAGAACCGCACCAAGGACGGCCGACACACGTACAACGGCCGCCTGTCGCTGGCGTCGCTGCAAGAAGTCCACATGCCGCTCGAGTAGACAGAGCTGCTGCCGTTGGGCTTTCCTTAGTTATTTATCAACCCCCACAACCATTGTCCATACGAATACACACACACAATCTACTAGAGATTAGAACATCAATCCACGATGCCCATTATCATTGATGATCTTGCCTCTTGCAGCTACTCCCACATGGATGATGTTGCAGAAGCCCAAAATCAGTGCCACTGATGTCATGTGTGTGACCAGTGATCTTTCGATGGAAGAGACCAGGAAAGCAGAAGGATTGCGGTGAATGGAGAAGGAGAGCGTGATGGTGCTGTGCTTGGTGAGAAGCTGCGACTGCTGTCCGTGGCCTCGTCCAGCTGCAATCCTCAGCTTCCAGCCTGGAAGCTGAGGCAGTCGAGTATCATGAACAGCATGGTCTCTCCATCTGCGCGCGTCTGAAGCATCCGTGGTGGTCTCGTGGCAGCAAGAAGCAGGCGGGGCCAACAGACGCTGCTAGATCTTTCCATACAAAATGACGTTACCAACTGCTTTCAAGCGAATAGAATTGGATCGTGGGCATCGCTAGAATACAATCCATATTGGATTATCTTCCATTGTTGCCTTCTGAAGCCACATTGATAAGTCACAATGCTTTACGTGACTCACTTCAAGTTGCTGACAGTCCTGACTGACTCTCGGTGAGCTGCATCTCGGTGAATCTTTGCAGCCATGACACGTTTTGCTCATATTAGGGGTCACATACCCAAAGTCAGCCATCCTCCATCTTCGAGTGTAACACAGCATCGAGATTCGTTTGATGTGCATTCGGGTCACTACAGGCTTCCCGGAGGCCGCTCTTCCTCCTCGCGTGAGGCTCACAAACACATGAAGGCCAACGGCGGAGATTCAATTCCAGGTCACTCTGTCTCCATGGCCAAGTCCATCCCTCTTGCGCTTCAGTTCGATGCCATCGGATGACAGAAGAAGTACCGTGCTCTCCACCAGCGTCTTCCTTGAACCCTCGAGACGCTAAAGCAGACGCACTGAGAGTCACACTTTGCAGTTCGACTTGCAAGCACCACCAGCTTCTCAGTCATCCCAGCGTCCCCACCTCTCGCGGGCATGAAGACCTTCGCAAGTTTCTTGATCCTCGGAGCGGCCATCGCCGCCGCCTCGACGGACGCGGCGCTGTCGGCCAACTTCGACTTGCTCGACCATACCAGTCAGCTCAACTACTATCACCCAGCCAACACGCCTTACACGGCTGCGCAGACTTCACTCCCAGCCGAGTGCCGTGTCGACCAGGTGCACCTCATCGCACGACACATGACTCGCTACATGAGCAAGGGCTCGTACAACGGCGTGGCTGCGTTGGATGCTCGTTTCAAGGCCGCCGTCGCTGCGGGCCTGCTGCCAACCAGTGAGGATATGCAGTTCCTCAAGACCTGGAGCCTCAGTGATTTGGTGACCAACAACGTTTCGCAGCCAGAGAACATCACGGCGCTGGGCCTCGAGGAAGGCAAGGCCCTGGGTCGTTCCATCCGCGAGAAGTACCCAGATCTGTACAACGACAAGACCACGATCTGGACGGGCAACGTCGAGCGAGTCGTGCTCACGGCCAAGAGCTTCATGGACGGCTACTTCGGCTCAGCCGCCGCCTCGGGTGGCTACAAGAACCTCATCGTGACCAACTCGACCGACACGACGGCGGGTGGCAACACGATCTTGCCGATCGACACGTGTACCAACTTCGTGAAGAGCGGACTCGATGACAAGCCATCGGCCGAGTTCAAGGCGACGTTCACGACCGAGCTGGGTGCGCGTATCGGCGCCAAGTGGCCTGGTCTCAAGCTCACGGGCGACGATGCCCTTGGCATGATGGACCTGTGCATGTACCAGATGAACCTGGTCAACAAGACGGACCGTCGCTTCTGTAACATCTTCACGGACCAGGACTGGATCAACTACGGCTACAACCGTGACATTGGCTACTACTACGGCTCGAGCTACGGCAACCCACTGGCTCGTACGGCTGGCTACCCGTACATCGAGGCCGTGGCGGAGCTGCTCTCGCAACCAACGACTCCGTTCTGCCAGAGCGTCTTCGTGGGCTTCACCCACGACACGCAGATGAACGTCATCTACTCGGCACTCGGCCTCGCCTACGACGCTACCTTCCCATCGGACAAGGTCAACTCGGCGCGTAACTACCGCTCGTCGCGCCTCGTGCCGATGGGTGCTCGTCTCATTACCGAGCGCATCAAGTGCGGCAGCAAGCGCTACGTGCGTGTGTCGGTGAATGAGGCTGTGCACGCGATCCCGGACTGCCAGTCGGGTCCTGGCCTGTCGTGCCTGCTGGAGGACTACACCAAGAAGATCACGGCGCTCAAGGACACGGTCGGAGACTTTGTCACCAAGTGCGGCGTCACGAGCGGCGCGTCCAGCAAGCTCGAGTTGTTCAACAAGCCACTGCGCAACCAGTGCGCCGTCAACAGTTGCTAGGCGTCGGGAGGCACGACCTC
>JAADXB010000567.1:0-11966 GCA_023337495.1 Pythium diclinum
CGTGGCCGTTCGCAGGCCGAATTCGGAATCCCAGAGCACTTGCAGTCAGAGGACGACTGGGGAAAGTCCTGTCACCATCTCAGCATGATCGATGAGCGCCAGTTGCCGTGCGAGAAAATCCAGGAGCTGCTGCGGTCGGCGCTGGAGGTCTTCAAGAGCTGCGGCGAGAAGAATTTGGAGTGGCGTGAGAACTCTGCGCTCACAGCCGACGACTACCTGCCCATCCACATCTACGTGGTGATCCACAGCGGATTAAGGCGCCCGCTGATGACCAAGGAGTACCTCGGCGCTATGATCCATCCGTCGAAAATGATGGGCGAGGTCGGGTACTTCCTCACGATGTTCGAGGTCGCTCTCCAATACATTGCTGACATGTAACTTAGATCAGTACTATGACCTCAATAAAGTGGTTTCTACTGATATAATATCCGTGAGCCCTTGTCAATCCACTCAATCCACTCAAACACACCACGATCATGACCAGGATCCGAGCCATTGGCCGGCGGGCGGTGGCTACACGCAGCCAGCAGCGCTGCCATACCACAATGGCACCACTGCGCAAGCTAAGCGCTTCGCAGGGCGCGCAGCAGTGGCTTCACGCGCTGGAGAAGGCGCCATGTCTCGTGTGTGGAGCGGCGCCGACGGCGGCCCATCACGTCGACTGCGCCGTGTCGGGACTTCCGTTGACGTGCTCTTCCGTAAGCTGGCTGCGAAGAGTAACTTGAAACGTCGTCGGGAAGCTAACGGATAATTGACTGTCGGCTCTGTAGAAGTGCAGCCATACGGCCGAAGTTGAGCATTCCGAACAGCTCCAAGTCTTTAAGCAAGTCCACGAAGATCTAATCTACTCCACGTCGGCAGATGCGAGAACGCTGCTGACAAGTGGTAGGTGTAATCCGCTTCTCTAGACGGCGGCTGGAACTAATTGCTCCCTACAGTTATCACTAGAGAGCACCGTGCTCGGTGCCGCAAGGAGAACCAGTCTGTGACAACGACAGAGACTTGGGAACACTTCACTCGGCTCTTCACGGAGGACCCCCAGTGGCTGGAGAGCGCACAGGCTGTGCGGCTTGTCTCTGCCGCGTACTCTTTCGCGGCTACGCTGTCCCATTACCTACCAGGTGCGGCTTCACATTGTATTCCTCTCACGCTCTTTGTATTCTAACATTCGTTTCTCCAGCTTTGAGCGGCGGAAATATCCCAAACACCACCAATCTTCACGTGGTTGGAGCGCGTGCGGAAGCCATGATGCCTCGCCACATCTGGGAGGAACTGCTGGATGCAAATGAGACGACCAACTTCCAGATCAAGCTCATCGGCGACCACGTGGCGCCACTGTTCCGCAACAAGGCGCCCGCCGCGAAACCTTCTCGACTGCAATTCGAGTACTTCACGGGATTTTACCACGAGGTCACCCGAACTTCGGCGACGCTGTCAGCACCTCCCGATGCATTCGTGCTGTTTAACCCTGGCATCGGCCACCCAAAGCTGCGTGAATCATGGCGGCCGACAATAGAGGAACTCCTACGCTCGGGAAAACCTGCGCTTCTCACATCCTTCAGCCAGCGCGACCAAGATCGTGACCTTGGCGCTCTACGCGAATTGGACAGCGTCGGGGACGTGGAGTTCATCCTATCTCCACAAGAAAACCCCTTCCGTAGTCGCTGCTTCCACCTCGACCCCAGTGACGTCTTCGCGCCAATCCAAAGCAACAGCCATGTGATGATCGTGCGTGGCAGCCCCAAGTCATAAGAAAAATTGGAGAAATCCTTGTGATGTCGGTTCAATGATCGTGTATGGTACAAAGTGACTCTGCTTCTACTACCGCAGTGTCTATCTGTCGTCGACACTACTGCGTTTGCTGCATCCAGTGGCGCACAGCCTCACCGAGGTTGGCGTATTGGACACCCGGACAGCGCTCTTCCTGCACGAAGGCAATTGCCACGTAAAAGTCGTCCAAGTGCATCTTCACAGCAGTTGAATGGATGCCCACATCCGGAAACGCACTTGAGGATAGCATAGGTCGTCGCGTTTCGTTGATCACCCGCTGGAAGAGCCGCTCTGCTGCATGTGGTGCCAAGTTGATTATATCCGCCGCAAATCTCAGGAACTTCTCAATGGTCATGCCCACGCGAGGATCTTGGTGGGCTGAACGAACGTCATCGTCTGATATTGCGTAGTACTCGAACAGAGGCCATAACACGCTCTCGACCTCCGTGCCCACGAGGCAAATTCGGGGAGGGGCAGGAATCTCGCTGTCGGTGAGGAAACCCAGATCACAGAAAAACGACAGCACGATCTCTCGCGCCGACAGTCGGAAGGCACTTGCGTCGTTGGGCAGGGACTTGGCAAACAGCTCCAAGGCGCAACAGCCCAAGAACATGGCTAACGCCTGTGGAGTGAGCAGACCATCACGGTCACTGAGGCGTCCAAAATGGTGATGCACCAGCTCACGCGACAGGTAAGCGGGATAGAGCCGCATGTCCTCGAGCATGCGCGAGACGCCCGACAGGACGAGGCAGATCTGGTTGCCATGGGCAGCGACTCGTTTTTCATTCGAGTACTTGGTCACGATTCGCTGCAATGGATTGCGGAAAGCAAGGAAAAGGTCTTGAACCTGACCGCTTTGAGACCAATTGGCGAACTGGTCCAAGCCGTTACCCACGAATTGCGAGTCTGCCGATGCAAACGCTGCACTGGCAGAGTCTGTAGTCTGCGACTCAGGCGGCATCATCGGATCGCATTGGTATTCCTGAAACTCCTTCACAGTGCTGGCCACAGAGTGCTCCGACGCTGCATACGTGTGCTTGAGCGACGACTTTTCCATCACGGCACGCTCTACGACTGCTGTCTCGTGCTCCAGGACGGCTAGCAGCTTTTCTTGGTTCTGTAGAATATCTTCTGAGAGCTGACCAGCCCACGGTGATCGCCCGACGTGAAGTGGTGGGTCGTTTACGTCTCGCTGAGCAGCCACAGCTACAGCACCACGAGGAAGTACGCCAAGGCGACTAAGGAGGTACGACCAGAACACTTTCGTCAGCTCGTTGGGTTTGTCAGCGGCTCCAAAGGCATCTTTCGCGATAGCAGACAGACTCGTCACAAAGTCCGCAAACAAAAGGCCTTGTGTTGTCGCGTATTCGGGCACGTTACGCCGCACGAGAGAGTTTACATCGATAGCTGAGGCCTCCGCAATAGCGTTCGAGTCACGAACGAGTTGCACAAGGTCGTTGACCGCCAGTCGAACGGACAACGCGGCCTCATCTGCCTCGCATGTTGGAGTCTCCATTTTATCAGGTCCCCGGTGTGAAGAAGAAGCGCTTCTCACGAAGAGCTCGCGCAGATTGCCCGCCGAGGCATCTCGACACAAGTGCACGAGTGCGATCGGCATGGATACGCCGCCCTGCCAATCGAGAATCGATGCCAGCTGCGCTTTGTATGAGAGCATCTTCTCCTCCAACACAACATGCTGCTCTTCCATGTGCCTCAGTTTGTCTTCTTCACGCAGAAGCTTCTTCGCGAGCACGTCAACTGCGATTCGCTTATCCTGCGAGAAGAACTGGAACCGCTCGAGGTCGTTGCGCAACACCTTGTTGTAGTCGTCCAACGACCGCGCGTACTTATCTCGCTCCTCGACCTTCAGCTCCGCCATTTCCAGCTGAAGTCGGTACTCTTTCGCACAGGCTTCTACTTGGGCTTGCAGCCGCCATTCCGTGAAGATGGAGCGAAGCCACGCCCGCTCCGTCTCCCGCACGACGGTCGTAACGAAGCCGTGCTTGACTAGCTGCAGCTCTGAGCGATGCTCACGCAGCTGATCGCCCGCGCGCTGAACGTCCTGGCGACTGGACTGAAGCTTCTCTTCAAGCCGCGTCTTCGCCCGCGACAGCGCAAATACACAGTCTTTGGCTTCGACGAGCTCTGCCTCCGTGACTTTCGCTCGCTCTGAGTCTTGACGGTGTGAGTCGAAGTGGACTTGAAGTTTCCACAGGCCAAATGCCCGCAGTGTGCTGGCTCGCGAGTGAGACTGCAGGATGCTCTTCAGCATCGCACTTGCTGTCGTGAGCCGTCTCTCAGCCTCCGCCCCAGCTCGCGTATGGTCTTGCCACACTTTGAATGCAGCGAACGCTTGCGCTCGAACCCGTCTTCTCCAAACAAGAGCCGCAGCCCCTGCGCCAGCGCGCCTACAGGCTTCCCGTAGACATGATTGAATGGCCGCGTGGTCTGTCTGGACTTGGAGCGCTCGCTCTTCGTAAGCTGCTACGAGTGCGTGTGACTGTAACTGGCGAAAGGCTCGCGCCTTTGCTTTCATTTGCATGCGCTCAGAGACGGCCACGATGATATTCGCAGCCTTGAGATTCGCAGCCGACTGTTGACGAGACTGGATTTGCCACATGGAAAAAGCGATACGCAGCTCTGTGAGACGCCGCGTCTTGACCAAGTGCCGCAGTAACGTCGTCCGCACTTGGGTCTTCTGCTGGGCGACTTGATGTGCCGACTGCGTCTCGTTGCGCTGTAAATCCTCTTGTAGCTTTTGCTTTTCGGCTGAGAGATGGGCCATTTTCTGGATCTTGGAGGTCTCGGCAGCGATCTTCTCCAGCAAATCGGACTGCAGCGCTTGGTTCTGCTGCATCAGCTGTCGTGTTTGGAGCTTGAGTTGGTCTTCACTACGAGCAGTGAGACCGAGCTGATCCTCCAAGGTCTTCACTAACTCCTTGGAGCTGAGCTCGTGCATCAAGTGCTTCTGGATTTCTTCTTTGAGGAATCGGTTCTCGCGGTCTAGATTCTCCAAGTTCATCAACCGCTCGTTGACTGCCCGCATTGCCTCCTGCTCCGCGACCAGCGCCCGTTGACGGCTCTCCGCTTCTTCGGCGAGTCTGCGCTTCTCTTCGACCAGTCGATCGTAATCTGCTTTCGAGACTGACTCAGTTGTAGCAGGCAACATCTTCGAGAGTCCACTCGATGATACGTAAGCCGAGTTCACGTGGAGCGCTTCGGATGATGCCCATTCTACAGTCGCCGGAATGGAAATGGCCGATTTGCCAGGAGAAGTACTGGTTTTCGTGGCGAAACTGGTCGCTCGGCGCATCGTTGGCATCTGCCGATGGAGTTCGCTTTGCTTGCCCAAGATATCGGAGCGGATGCCCTCCAGCACATCGTCCAGGCTACCAGGCGACACGGGCTTTGTGTCTAGCGATGGGCGAGCAGCCACCGTCGACGATGATTCCGTGGACGCACCCGACCCGGTGCCTGTGAGCACCGTTTCTTCGGCTTTTTTGAAGTCGTGCCAGATTTCTTTGCGTTTCCACTCGTCCAGCAGGCGTGACGACCGCTTGTTCTGTTCATTGGCCCAAAACTGGGACGACGAGGTTACAATGCCACGCTGCTGAGTAGCCTGTGCACTATCCGCGTGCTTGAGCGTTCTACTCGCAACGCTGCCTGTCGTGATGTAGACACTCTGGCCACGCTTCCTCTGCAAACTGGTCGGCGACAACTGAGGCTCGGGAACCCCTGATGAAATCCCCTCAACCAGCGAGCTTGTTTTGGATGCCGACCGCTGAAGCCGCAGCGGGGACGTCGACCCTTTTGGTGGAGACATGCCGACCGGGCCACTCATTTGGCGAGTAAGCGGAGGCATGAGACGTGGGATCAAACTCGCTCGTTTAATCGGAGAACCTTCATCACCTTGAGACGTCATGCTCGTGGAACTAGTCTCCACGCTCTCAGGGGGACCGAATCTGTACGCGGGTGACACTCTCGCTTCGCTTCCAGGCGAGTCCAGATCGGATGGAGACATCGGCTCGGGCTTTTCGTTGGTTAAGGGAGGACTTGGGGCCAACTGATCATCGCCTGCACTGCCATCAGGCAGATCCAGATCCAGCATCCAGTTGTCGTCGTCTGCGACTTCATCTTCCTCCTGGCCACCGCTGCTCTCCTCGCGTTCTTTGTCCTCTTCTTCTTCCTCAACGCTGTGGCTAGGCGACCGCGACGACGCACTAGCTTCTTCCTCGTCGCTGTCGTCGTCCGACAGATGAGATGAGGACCACGCCACGACTGCGCTGCTGGCCTCCTGCTCGTCTGTATCGCTGGGCTCTTCGTTAGTGGACGCCAGGGACACCATACTTCCTTCTAGCTCAGTGGGAGCTGCCACCGACGATAGCCTCATCCACGCTGACGCTGCGCCACTTGCCACTCCTACAGAGGGGCTCACAGAGCTGACTAGAGACTTTGACGCATTCCCAGACACCTTCCTCCGCCGCGGAAGCCCATCGGCGGTGTGTAAGAATAGCACAGCACAAGGAGAGTCGGCAGCTATGAATACCACCAGACCAACAAACACACACGCCGTCATGAACGCGAGTTTCTATTCAGAGTCCTTATTGGGGGTGGATACTATCCGCCGTCAGCGCCAACTGCACAGCCATTGCATCTCGTCGTCACAGTTTCTGAGGTTCTTGTTCGCGATCGCTGGGGGGCTCTAAATGAGCTTCTTGCTCTTGAAGAACTTCTTCAAGTACAGCACTTGCCACACGCCCATGGCCAGCAGCACGCCGATGGAGAGGAAGCTGAACCAGAGCACGCGCGAGTTGGTCGACTCGTTCGTGCTGCGCATGGCCGCCTCGCGCTCGCGCATGTACAGCATCTCGCGGTGGATCTCGTCCACGGCGTCCTCCATCTTGCGCAGCTCCTTCTCGACTGGCATGAGGTGCTCGCGCTTGGCCACCTCCGTGTAGTCCTTGGCCTCCACGCCGTGCTTGAAATCGAGCATCACGCGCGCCGGGTTCTCGTTCGAGTTGAAGAAGCACACGGCGTAGCTGCCGGCCGCCTCGGCGTGGAACGAGAACTTGTGGATGTCGTCGGACGACGTGTCGATGTTCGAGTCCTGCTTCAAGTACTTCTTCAGCGGGTCCGTGATCACGACGGATACGCCCGACTTGCCCTTGGCGGCGCCGAGCACGTCGTAGTGGATCACCACGAGGCTGCCCTCGGCCACCTCGTCGCTCAGACACTTCTCGGAGCGGCGGCGCACGTCGAACTGCACGCCGTGCACAGGCGCCACGCAACTCAGCACTGCCAGCAGCAGCAGCGCACACGCCGCCAGAGAGCAGCGGCCAGTCGTCGCCTTCATCATCATCCTGTCGTCGTCCTGGGCTCTCTCGTCTCTACGGATTTTCGATCTTGCGTGCTGAATGCCTCCTGGACCGCTCCGCCTCGGGAAGCCACGCGTAACCCCTCTAAGTCGATATTGCTGAAATGGATTTCTTTACGGAGGATCTGGTGTGTGCGCGATGATAATTCGATTCGATTCAATTTGGCGGGAGGGAAAATTACGAAAATGGAAGCAGAGCGAGGCAATCGGGTGCGCCGCGCTGCGCTGCAGAGGCACCGAACCACAGTGCTGATGGAATACTATGTGATGGGGCAATGGCTTCATAGGAGTGGTTCGAGAAGGAGAAGGAACGTCTCGAGGAAGAGGTCAAAGAGGTGCGCTCAAGACCCAAATAATCGCTGGTACCGTCCGGTTAGTGCCTAACGACCGAGCAATGTGTCCACCCAACAGCACCTTCAAGAGGCCATCTCCAATGTCCAGATCCTCAGCCAGAACCTGGACCATATGAACGACGTGGTGAGTGGCGCGCCGTCGCGTGGTGCTGGCTGTGGTCGCCGACTGACGCGTTGACTGGTGTTGCGTTAGGGAAATGAAATCGTCAACATCTCGGCGGTCTGGGTCAAGTTCCTCAATCAAGTGAACGGCTCATCCAAAGATCTCCGGAAGTGATAAGTCTAAAACGTTGGATATATGATGGGTGTTGACTTATGTCGCGGTTGCCACACTCGCGCGGTGCTGTTCGATCCGCTCGCGCAGTCGCTGGAGCACCAGCTTCTCGAAATCCAAGTGCGCCTGCAACGAAATGGAGCCGCTCGGCAGCACGTTCGCTGCTTCCTCATCTTCCTCGACACTGTGCGACGCCACAGCGTCGTCGTCGACGATGTGACCCAGCAAACTCACTTCACGCCACGCGGCGCTGTGGCCTTCTATCCGCACGGCCTGCGCGGCTGCACGCCTGTCAACGAACACCACCTTCGCAGAGGACGACTTCAGCTTGACAGACTCGACCTTTCCGTAGGGACGCATCGCCCGGATGAGCGAATCGTCTGAGTGAGACACCTGCCGACGATCCCACTTCAGCGTCACGGTCCGCTGTGACTTGGAACCTGCAGCACCCATTGACTTTTCGTAAGGCGTTATGTTGAATTCCAGCCACTGACGGGGTCGGTTACCTTTTTCTCCGTCGACGTTGTCCGCATCAGCTTCACTGTGGCGCTTCGCCTGACGCGACTGGGACGCCTGCTGCTCGCGTTGACGTGCTAACGCAGCGGTTTGCTCTCTGAGCTTGGATAGCTCCTGGCGTCGGCGAGTCTCATCTCGTTCTTGTTGCTGTCGACTCGACGCACCTTCCTCTTTGCGCAAGAAGTCTACACCAAAGAAAGCACCCGATTAATGATAAGCCATTCGTGCAAAGACACTGATTAACGCCCACGCGATCGCACCTTCGCGCATTTTGCGCCGCTTGCCGTCCAGCTCCGCCTCGCGCTCGCGCTGTCGCTTGCGCGCCATCAGCTCCTGGGACAACTTCTTATCATAATCGCTCTTCTTCTTGGGGTCCAGCAGAATGTCGCGCGCATGCTTTAGCTCATGGAACTTCTTCACTACAGACACAAAACAACCCATGATCATCAGCCTCCGCCCCTTCATAGTCACCATCATCCCGACTACCCATCGCCACTTACCGTCACCGCCACGATCCGGATGATGACGCAGAGACTGCTTTCTGTAAGCGCGTGTGACTTCCTTCTCGTCGGCGCCGGCTTCGAGCCCAAGGATCTCGTACAGATCAACGCGATACTGGTCGTCCGCCATTTTGACGTCGTTCACCCGATTGAAAATTGGGTTGGATGCAAAATGTATTTGGCAAATGCACTGAGAAAAGGGAATCACTTTAGTTCTGATAGAAACGCATTTCTATCTCTACCTTTTCTAACCCAGCGTCTCGAAGAGAAGCCCAGCGGCAAGTTCAACGTTGCCGTTCGTCGATGCGAGTGCGCTCGCGGCCTGGAAGAGCACCATGCACAACGCTTCGTTAGTCATCCGGCATCTGACACCTTCAATCGAAGAACTAGTCGCCACGTACGCGCTGCGCGTCGAAGCCCAGGGCCACAAGCCGCTGGATCTTGTCTTCCTGGCTCTCGCCACCAGCACTTGGCGTCGGCGTCGCAGGGGCCGACGACGGAGCCACAGACGAAGTTGTTGGCGCTACAGCAGCAGCAGCAACTGCGGGAACAGGAGCAGGAGCAGGCGAGGAAGGAACTCCGGCAGTCGGGTCAGAACGTTCAGTCGCAGGGATTTCCTACCACGTTTCAAGAACTAGTCAGCATTGTGGTAGCCACAACAATAGCATTCACACGATATACGTACGTGTTCAGGCAGGAATGGGACTTCGTGGCCACCAGACGCGTCGCGAAGGCACAGGACGTTCTTGTGCAGGTCGATGCTGCACTGGTGGCGCTTGAGCATGTCCAGACCGAAGAGGAAGTCGACACCCTACGACACATTGGACAACGTTTGTCGAAACCCATGCAGCTCCACGCGGTAGACAGGAATAACACACCTGCTGATCGAGAATCGTGAAGCTGCAGTTGTAGAAGAAGTTTCCGATCTTCAAAGGCGCCATGTGCACTCGACCAATGATCTTGGCCGTTCCCACGCCGACAGCCTAGAGTGACGGAGACATGGGCGTCATGAGTGGGACGCAAAGTACGCTACAGACGCGGATTCCAAAGGCGTACCTGTCCAGCGAAACGCTTGTCGACCAGGCGCATGATACCACAGCGCTCAGCGCAGCTCTGTTCGTTCGCAAACAACGCATTTCTCAGCCTTCGGGTTCAGCAGGTCAGCCGCAGCAGCTCACGTACCGACGACATGATGGTGGACTGAGCGCCAGAGTCGACGAACGCCTTGACAGGCGTGCCGTTGACTTCGCACGGAATGTACAGCATGTACACCCGCGCGAAAGCCTCAGGCATCTCCTCGATAGCGATTTCCATGTTCTTCTGAACGTTGGAAAGGCGGATGCGCTCTTCGATTTGGGCTTGCGCGGCCGCGTCGAACGGGTTGCGCTCCAGCGACAGCAACTGAAAGCGTCACGGGAGACAGTGTTAGTCATACTAGCGATCACAGTCGTACTGGACGTTCTGACCTCTTCGTCCTCCTTGAACTTTCGCGCTGCGGCCTCCATGTGCATCTCAAGCAGAGTCATTCGAACATCCTGAGACGAAAACATGGAAACATGGAGAACGCCTGTACATCTCAATACACAAACAGTTGCTAGTGCACTTACCGAGACGTTCTTGGTCTGAAGCGCTCGCCCGAGCTTGGGGTTGCCCTCAAGGATCTTCGCATCAAGAACATCAGCTTTTATTCCACGCAACGAAGAATCCGAAACAGGCTACAGGACAAATACCTCGGAAAGCAATGGCGGATTCTTGTCGACGATGTCGAGAAGGAGCTCAGGCGACGCATTCGGCTGGAGGACGAGTAAAACGGATCAGTTCAGACGGTAGGAACGAGAACCGAGGGATATAAATGACAAGCGGCTCGTACCGGAATGTCGCCGATTCTCATGCCAGCACGAGCAGCCGGAGGCGCTGGAGGCAGTGCGAACGCGTTGCCGCCGGTGCGCGCAGCAGGAGGCTCACGCGACGCCGATGGGTTCGCCATGATGACCAGCAGGTCATTGTTCTTCACTCCAGCCGCATCGAACTGCAGTCATCACCACGCCGACAAATGTTAGAAAGGGGCAGTATGAATGATGCGCGAAGCAGCACATACACTCAAGTCGAGCCGAATGGGGTTGCCGTCGTGCAGCAGCACCTGCGTGGCCACTGGGATCCCGAACTACAGGAATCAAGATGAAGAAAACATTAGAACACGCGACCGCTGTGCGCGTGCGCTGGGAGTTCACGAGCGCACCTGCTCCTGGAGATGCAGCGCGACGGAGCCAACACTCTGCTGCGGGTCAACGTCCAGCTGAGTGACGCGGTCCCCGTCGGCCGACGCGAACGTGATGGTGATCGCCATGGAACTGTAGCTGTTGCTTTGGAAGCTTGATGGCCAAATGGATTCTGGAAGTGGAAGCGGGGGATTTCGACCGCTCTGGGTGGTTAAAACACCTGATGAAATCCTGATCTCCCACTTGAAAGTGTTGCTTCAACACTGCCATTGGAAAAATAGAAGACATGGGCGACGCGAGCAGCTCCCTGAGCGATCTGAAAAACGGTGCGTCCAAGCAAATACGAGTGGGCTCGTGCTGCGTCTATCTGCGTGCGTACTGACCCTGTTCGTGGCTCAGTGCTGAAGGAGACGCTGGAGGCGCGGGGGTCGCTAGGGCAGATCAAGGCGCGCATTCGCGCTGAGATCTTCGCGGCGCTGGACGATGAGGTGCCAGACGACGTCTGGAGCTGTGGATATGGCTTCATCAAGATTCTCACTGACTAATCCTTCAACAGACTGTGCCCAAACCCAAGCTGTCGAACGACAATCTGATCATCAACGAGCTGATCCGCGAGTATCTTGAGTACAATGGATATCGACACGCCCACTCCGTGTTCCTGGCGGGTGAGTCGCGCTGTTGGTTACTCACAACAGAGCCTCGGTTGATGAAAGGCGATTGTAGAGTCAGGACAGCCGCTCGAGCCGGCATTCCACCGAGACTTCTTAGCGAAGGAGCTGCAAGGTGAGCTGGCGAGCCTGCAACGACGTTTGGAATCACGATGATTTACCGCCTCTGTGCAGTCGAAGACGACCCGCGATTCACGCACGTCCCGCTGATGTACGGCATCGTTGCCAATCTCCAGCGATCTCGAGGTGAAGAGCCACCTGTCTAGACTGTTCATTCACTTTCATTGATCGC
>JAADXB010000568.1:0-11914 GCA_023337495.1 Pythium diclinum
CTTCGTCTTTTCAAAGTCGAGCCAACTGGCGTATTTTCGTGAATGGCAACGGCTCGTAGCTTCGCATGCCGACCACTGCGCCCTCGACTCGCTATGCACACGCCACATACATGTCTACTAGTCCTGCGAGTCCTGCGAGTCCTATCGTCCTACTACCGTTTGCGGCATGTAAGTCCAAGCGTGCGCATCGGTGACGTGGGCTTGCTTCTCATTCTTACTTCCGAATTTCCAGCCAACCCCAGACCAGTATAAACAGCCAATCGGAAGTTGCGCGTTTAGGTCTGACCCAGTTTATCAGCCAACGAGAAAGTCGAATTCCTGAATATTGACCAATCAGCGGCGACAATGCTCCATTCGACTGCAGCGAAAGCAGCGGATGACCCCGATGGAGGCGGAGGAGGAAGCGGCGGCGCGCGAGGCAGTGGCGACGCGGCGACCGCCCCGATGCCCCCACCACCAGCGGGAGCAGGTGTCCCATCGCCTGCCACGCATGACGATGCCGGTTTCGTGTCGCATCACACCAGGAAGGCCCGGCGCCAGACAGCGAAGTCCAAGGCGAAGGAGGCCACGGGATCCTCGCAGGGCGATGCTCCGGCGGCGACAGCCAGCGCGGCCTCCCAGGGAGGTGCAGGCAAGACCGAGAACGCGAAAGCTAGAGGTCAACCGATGCAGCAGCGAGTCCAGGCCCAGCCCGTCCGCCCGAAGCTGACGGCCGTGGACATCATGATCCTCCAGCTCCGGGAACACGTCGTCATGGGAGCCACCAACGCGGCAATCATGGCGGTCCTTGTTCAAGTGCAGCACCTTCACCGTCCCCCGGGATGGGAGAAGAACGAGCGCGCGGTGGCGGCGATCACCCGCACTTACGAGTATGATGTACCGACGGACTGCAACTCCATCGTGCGCACGGTGAAGCACTGGTTCACGATGAAGAACCCGTTCAGCGTCGCAGACTTCAAGTTGCAGCTGAACGTCTTCCAGATCGTGCACGTGCCAGCGAGTACGGTACCGCAGAAGAGGAACCCGTGGGGTGCGATAGACGCGAGCGCGGCCAGCGCGGAGGACGGAGACGACGAGACGATGGCCAGTGCATCGGCCGGCCAAGCGCAGCGCAAGCGCTGGTCGCCAATTCCGAGACCACCGACTCGAAGCGAGCTCGACCGGATCGCACAGGTTGCGCGTGGGCAAGACAGCAACACGAACCTGCCCGACTTTGTGAAGGAGACAGGCGGCGTGATGGCGGCGGCTTTTCTCGCGACGGTCGTGGACATGCAAACGAGAGGCCATCTCGTAGCGCAGCTCAGAGGAGTGGTTCACGTCCCAGTGAACACCAGCCAGGCAACGCTCACGAGGATGATTTACACGAACGTGGTGGGACCGCCGACAGAACTTGTGGACAACTTCAAGGCGAAGATGGTGGGCGCCCGATACGACAAGGACGCCAACGCCATAGTGTTTACCATGAACACGCAATCCAGCGCGCTCGCTTTCGTCGGCGAACTCCTGCCGATCTGCGGACGCCTGTTCAGCCTCCAAAAGCTGGACGCCGCGGCGGAAGTTGCTCCGACTTCTGGAGCCGACGCGACGATCGGCCTCGATGCGTATGATCTGCAGGTGCTAGACATCGGCGGCACGCTTCAGCCGCTGAATATCCTGCATGTCTTCCACGGCATCCTTGGGCTGGAGGTGACATACTTCGAACGCGCTCCACCGGCGGTAGACGGCCAGCAAGACTACAGGCTGTGGGACTTGACGGTGTAGTCTCATGGCTGCCCACCGGAGCTGACAAACAAGACGTGTCTTGTCTGGGGCAGCGTCACGCTGTGGGTCCACCACAAGGCGACTACAGCGCACCCGCCGTGCACGAAGTGCGGCCTTGTGAGCCACCCAACGCGCACGTGCTCCGCTCGGGGTCCTCCGGCGGCGGCTATCACACTGAAGGTCGACGGTCCACAACTTGACGTGACGGCGGAGGTTGCTGCGGCGGCGCAGGTGGCGACGCAGGACTACGGCGACTGGCTCATGGACGTTGGCGGGCGACTCCAAGACCGCAGTCTCGAAGCGGCAGGACGGGTGGGACAGCAAGCTCCGAAGACGTACCAAGCCGTCTCACGGGCGACACCACTCTACTTCGACTATGAGCGGGTAACCGACATGTCCGAGGAAGCCATCACGGAGAAGATCCAGGAGCAGCTACGCCTGCGCGTCCAGGGCAGCCCTTGGCTGATGGCAGCGCACGCGAGAACCCGCGCTCAGCACCCGTCGACGCCGACACTGGAGGAACTCGCGGCGGCGCAGTTGCAGGAGCTCTTGGAGGGGAGATTTCGTTCCAGCGAGTGGCGAGGCACACAGGAATTTCTCATCGCCAGAGCGGCGTTTCGACACCGAGTCGATCGAGTCGACGAAGCACTCAATCTCGGTCCGAGACTGCGAGCGCTGCAGACGCTCGGCTCGCACAAGGTGTGGCAGCGATTCGAGCGCACGTATGCGAAGCGCAAGAAGATTGCCGTCGTTACGGAAGAGGAAGCTCTTCTGGCCCTCTTCGCCAAGCTTGTGCGCCGGCCTTTTGATGCTCACGACGACGTGGAGGCTCGTTTGACCGAGAAGCCTGACGAAGACGAGGAAGAGGAAGACATGGAGGACGACGACGCGGAGCCCAGCGAATTCCACCAGCGCATGACGGCCTTGTGGGTCCAGATCAGGCAGGAGGAAGCGCAGAAGGGCGCGGACGTGGCGAAGGCGACCGAAGAGACTCTGGAGGAGCTACACGCGGAGCTACTGCGGGAACTTCTGGAGGAAGCCGCCTCCGAGGCAGCTGCGGATGCCAACCATGAGGCTGCTGTCGCCGCACAGAACTCAGCGGCGGACAAGGAGACACAGCAGGAGGCGGCGGCGCCAACGGGAACTTCGGACGGCGAGGCTGCCAGCGCGCACGCCGACGCCGTGATCTCCACTGCCAGCGTGGCCGGAAATACGATTGTCGCAGTGACGGAGTCGTCGCTACGCCAATCTCTGGATCGGGAAATCCCAGCTGCTCTGGAGACCGAAAGCGTCGGTGACGGGGACGTCGAGATCAGGGAGGACATGGAGGAATGGCACCCGCATGTCGACGAACACGACGTGCCCTCGGCAGAGGAGGGGCCAGCGACCGGACAGCCCGCCGAGCAACCCGTTGCTGCGCAGACCAAAGCACGCAAGCCCGCCAGTGCCCGGGTTGGCGTGGTCCAGCCAACTGGAGCTGCACGGATCCTCCGCACGGAGACGACAGGAGACGAGGTCACGAAGACGGCAAAGAAGGCAGCAGCCAAGGCCCGCGCCCGTGCGCGCCAGGGCCAACCCGAGCCAGAGTACGACGGAGACGAGGAACTCCAGGAGGACATGGAGGAGACGCCAGGCGACGCACCGAGCACGGAGCAGCAGGCTCTCCCATGCCCGGGGAAGGCCAAGGCCAAGCGTAAGCCGGCCAGCACGCGCGTGGGCCTCGTTCTGCCAACTGGTACAGCCCGTATTCTTCCAAAAACACCGACCACGACGGCAGGCACCAAGAAGGCGGCGAAGAAAGCGGCTCTCAAGGCGCAGGCTGGCATGCACCAATTCCTACGCAGAGACGGACGGGCGGAAGACGTCGAAGTCGAGTTCCTCCGCGTACAGCAGGCGCTGCCACAACCGCCGCAGCTTGAACGCGACTGGGAGGCGGCACGTGGCCAAATGGGGTTACGACAGGTAGACGTACCAGGCAACGGCTCGTGTGGCCCGTACGCCGCGTATGCGATGCAATGGGGGCTGTGTCACGAGACGGTCGAAGCCATCGGCCACGCCAAGAAGGAGGCGGAATACTACAGAACGGGAGTGGCAGGGCTGATCCACCACAACTACGACACCTTGGTGGAATTGGAGATCATCGAAGAGCCGCGCCTGGGACGTCGATTCCTGAACGACTCCACGGTCACAGACGAAGGCCGCGGCCTTATCAAGGACGAGATCAAGCGCACCGGCATGCAGCCGTGCGATCAGACGATCGTGGAGAAGTACTGGTGGACGACGGACGAGCTCCGCGTGCTTGCTTGCTGGCTGCGCCAGCCACTTCTGGTGTTTGACATCGAGCGAAGCGGCACTATCTCGGCGCAGCTCCACGCTCTCGCAAAGTACAGCGCGAACCCCCTCGATCGCCGAGAGACTGTCAGGACGGTGGGTCTCACGCACGCGCAGGCGGCGCAAATGCTGGAAGTCTACAGGAAGGAGCAGGTGGTCCCACTGGTAATGGCTCTCGACCACACCAGCCGCCACTTCTCCGGCCTTCGCGTGGAAGAAACTCGCTACGAAGATCACGCCTTGCAGTCGAACAAGCGAGCGGCAATGAAGCGGCGCTTACGCAAGCTCCTGAAAGCCAACGGTATGTACGTCCCGCCGGCCAGACCGCCGGTGCCAATCCTCTGCACGCCTCTGGATACGGCGACTGTGGCTGAGAAAGAGAACGCCTCGTCTGATTACTCGCCCAGCGAGCAGAGCAGCGGCGACGGAAGCGACGCGCCGCTCGTGCCCATGCGTGGCCCTGGTGCACGGGAAATGACGCGCATAGTGGACGACGACGACGACGAGAGCGAGCCAAGTCCCTCGGGCGCGATCAGCGCCGAGGAGCGCAGAGACGGAAGAGACAACGAGGACGAACGGAAGACGGACACGGAATCGGTAGACGGGGAGGAGCTGCAGACCGAACCAGCCGAGAACGCTGGCCTCCAGACCAGTGCGTCGACAGCTCCTGACGGCGACAGCGTGACGGCCTCGGCGCCGCTGTTCCAGGCCAGTCTGGTCACGCCGGAGTCGCAGCTGGCAGACGGCGACTACATGGATCTTCTCGCGCAACTGAGCCGCCAAGGTCCGGTGCCTGAAGCCGACGAGGCCGCGCTGAAGAAGGCTCAGCGGGATAACAAGCTGGCATACAAGGAGTGGAAGCGACGCGCCACGCACCGATCGCCGGCGCTGCGTCGCATGCTGCAGCCGCTGCACTCGCCGGAAGAAGCCTGCGACGCCTTGAGCGGCGACGTCGTGCACCTGCTCGAGCTGCTACGTTGCCTGCCGTATGTCCCAGTCCTCGCTGGCCGCCTACACCGGGATCTCTTCACTGACGTCGGCAAAGACCTCATGGTACTTGGCCGACTCAATCTGCTCGACCGCTTGGCCAGACAGGAGGGCTGCTCGACAGAGGAGGTTGAATTCTTCTCGAGTTGGACCGCGACGATCCGCAGCGCCGAGACAACCGACGACCGGCTCCGACTGGCTCAGCTCAAGGATTTCTGGGCTCAGCTGGACCGGCTCCAACGCAAGCGTCAGCTGAAGCCGGTACGGACGATTACTGAGCTTACGGACGCCGCCTGGGGCGCACTGATCGTTCATCTGCTCGTCAGCCCGTCGGCGGTTCGCGATCAAGTCAGCGCCTGGGAACTCGGAGCAGCGTGTGACGCTCTTCTCAGCTGGACCTCACACGACCGCCACGTCCATCACACGGCACAAGCAGCAGCCGCGTTTCACGATGGCCACTGGCGCGCCCCGACGGACTACTTGCAAGGGATCGTGGAGCTCAGCCAGCAGTCTCTGCCACCGGATGCCTCGGCGACCGGAGGCGGAGCTTCCCAATACTAAGGGCACCGACGAGGTGCTCTTGCCGCCAGTCCCGGCAGGAACTGGCGGCTCCGGTCACACCGATGCGCCTACTCGGCGAACGGGCGTGGCCGGCGTGGAGGGAAACGGACTGGCGGAGGGAGGCGAGGCGACAGGACCAGCAGTTGGCAGCGACCCAACAACAGCACGCCAGGTCGTCGGCGGCCTGCAGCTCATGACGCAGAACGTCCGAGGTTTTGTCAAGAAGCACAGCCGCATCTCCGACTGGTTCAGCGGGCTGCGTGCCTTACATCAGGGCTTCCAAGTCGACGCCATCCTCCTCCAGGAGACGCGTGCGACGCAGGACTGGGTCTCCACTCTGCCTGAAATGTATGCGAGAGCGTGGGGGTTTGATCCCGGCAAGCTGGAGACGCCGATGTCGTACTGGCACCCGACGCCGGCGGCCGCTGGTGGTGTCGCGATCCTTCTCCACCCGTTATCGAAGTTACGAGTGCTGCAACCACTGTGGGAAGACGAGTGGAGCTCGCACTTCATGGCGCTCTCAGGGGTCGTCGATGGCAGCGTGGTGACGATTGTTTGTGTGTACGCGCCGACGAACAAAACGCTCCGCGAACGCCTGTTTCGACGCCTCCGGCAGCGGAGACCTCCAGGGGACATCGTGCTGGTCGGCGGCGATTTTAACTGTGTACTGGACGAAGAGCGCGATCGGAGCACCACAGGACGGACGAACACCGACTCGCCGGAGCTCAGGCACGTGCTCCACGCCTGGAACCTCGTTGACTCAGTCTCGGCAGATCTCGTGCAAGCCCAATCCCACGCAGAGATTATGGACTTCCATGCCAACACGCACACGTACTCCTATCGACTTCGAGACGGATCCAAGGCCAGCAGTCGACTCGATCGCTGGTACGTATCCAAGGCGGAATATGATCGCGTCGTCAGCACGATGACGACCGTCCCAGCCTGCCCAACGGACCACGACGCCGTCGTCATCACGCTGACCAACTCGGGCACGCTTGACCAGCGAACGAAGACAGGACGACGGGCACTGACATACCCGCTACCGGCGTACGCACAGGCGGCAGTGGACAAGGTGAGCATCAGCCACGTGGAGCATCTCGCTGCTCACGCGACGACGTGGACGGCGGCAGACGCGGCTGAGCAGTGGGACGTTTTGAAGACCGAACTGCGACGGACCTGTCTGCAAGCAAAGCGCGTAGCGGCATCTAAGCTCACCAACTCCCTACGACAACGCGCGCGACGGACCCGAGCTGCCCTGGACACGGAGAAGCGGAGACGGCTGCTGCACGAGACGGAGCCGACCGGAGACGCAGTCGCTACCATCACCAGCAGAATGGAGCTCCTCACGCTGGATGGGGGTGACCGTGAAGCCTCGCTCCGCCGCCAACTGATCGTCCTGCAACACGCGATGGCGACGCGACGACACCGCAGAGTCATCAACCAGTACGACGGCCATTCGGCGGCGGCTACGCGGGCCTTTTTTCGGCGGATGTCAGGCAGATTTGCCCGGCCTCGTGTCGTGGGCGGGTCCGGAGGCGAAGCAACGAACAGCATCACGGCGGCTCAGCTCTCCGACGACTGGAAACCGATCGTTCAGCAGCAACCGACGCCGACGGCCGCACACGACGCGTTCTTCGAGCTCCTCCGCACCTCGAACCCACCGACGACTGCGCACGAGGAGTTCGCGGACTTCACTGAAGCCGAAGTCCTTCAGGCTATCAAGGCATGTCCTTCAGGGAAGGCCAGTGGTCCTGACGGAATCCCAAACGACTGGTAAAAGCCGATGGCCGAGACGCTGGGGCCGACGTTGGCGAAGATCTTTTCCGCCTGGGCACGCAGCGGAGAGCTTCCACCCAGCTTCAAGGAGGCTACCATTTTTTGCCTCCCGAAGGTGTCAGCGCCGCGCAACGGACTTGACTACCGGCCTATCTCGTTACTCAACACGGATTACAAGATTTTCTCGAGACTCGTCCTTCAACGCATCCAGCTCCAGGTCGCCAGCAGGGTGTCCCAGGCTCAATTCGGTTTCGTCGCTGAACGCCAGGTCCACGACGCGGTCGACGTGTGGGCCGCGCTCCAAGCCCGTGTCGCCAACGGCGAGCTCCCAGAGTCGGCCACAGCGGTCATGTTGGACTTCGCTAAGGCATACGACACTCTGGACCGTGCATTTCTGCGAAGGGCCCTCGAGTACCATGCATTCGCTCCTCTGCTGATTGGCGTGGTCGACGCCATGCACCTGGCCACGACGGCACGATTCT
Source organism: Pythium diclinum (assembly GCA_023337495.1). Taxonomy (NCBI): domain Eukaryota; phylum Oomycota; class Peronosporomycetes; order Pythiales; family Pythiaceae; genus Pythium; species Pythium diclinum. The sequence continues at coordinate 7,899 of JAADXB010000568.1, forward strand.
TGGCGGACGGTGACATGTCGGAGATAGTGGACATCCACAACGGCATTCGACAAGGATGCCCACTGGCCCCAGTGCTGTTCATCCTCGCCCTCGACCTGCTGTACAAGGCAGCGGAAGACGACGAGAGCCTCAGCGGCCTGCAACTTGCCCCGACGGTCACGGTCACCATGTGCGGCTACGCGGACGACACCACGGCGTACCTCGTCCACCCAAAGGAAGAACCCGCTCTCCTCCGCCTTCTCGAACGGTTTGGCGCGGCGTCCGGTCTGCAGATCAACGTCAAGAAGAGTCGCGCAGTCGCCATCCATCCGCTTGGACCCACGGCGGCCCACGAAACCATGCAGATCCCGGTCATGCACACCACAGACCTCCTAAGGCTCCTGGGCATGGCAGTCGCGAGCTCGGCCAGCACGACGACCATTTGGGACAGGACGCTGCAGCAAGTTCGCGCGACGCTCCACATGGCCAGCGTCAAGACGACCAATCTCATGCAACGAGTCACGATATGCGCTGCGGTCATCATGCCGAAATTCCTGTTCGTCGGGAGACACGCTTGGCCGTCCAGCAAGATCTTCGACCAACTCCAGCGCTTCGTCCACCAGTACGCGTGGCATGCGACGACGGCGACAGGCTCCAGTGGCTCGAGAGCGTGGATGAGCGCGCAGGTGGCGACGCTGTCGGTGGACAAGGGGGGTCTCGGTCTCCCGGACGTGCGGGCAGCTTTCCTGAAGATGAGCAAGTCTACAGTCGCGCGCTGGAGCAGGTCCTCGAACACCGTCGCGGCTGCTGCGGGCTCAGTGCTGCGACGACTCTGTAGTGGCGGCCCTGCGGCACGTACCAGCGGTCCGAGCCGCCTCCAGCAGAAGACCACGGCCCTGCACGCTACGCTGGCCGCCACAGGGCACGTGGCCCTACGCGCGGAGCATGCCGTCCCACGGGAAGCGGAGGAACTTGAAGCCTTGGCGCCGCTGCTGCCTGCGACAGGCCGCGGCCGACGGGACGAGAAATGGTGGCTGGACGGGTGGCTCCACTGCCGCTACGACGCACACGCACTCTCCCTCTCCCACCTACGACGAGTCCAAAGTCGTCTGTACGGCACTTTCAACCTCCCGGCCTTACTGACAGCACCTGCGTTTGGCGACGAAGTGCTGTACTACGAGAGCGGCGCAGCGGCCGAGCGCACAGACTTTTCCGGCATCCTGGTGCCAGGCCTGGCGATCGGCGACGTACTGCGTGTCGAGTGGGTCAGTCCACGACACCTCCGCTTCCTCAGCAGGCGCCACGACTGGCCGATGAACCCCAAGATCGTGGACCAGTTTCGCCGCTACTGCGACACTCTCGTCTACAACTACCCGGCTCTACTGCTCCCTCAGAACGCGCCGGACGAGCTCCAGCCGCGACCGCCGTCGGCGTCAACTTGGCGTGTACGGGACGATGAGGGAGTCCGCACGTTGGTGCGTGAACCAGTTGTGGAAGTGAGCACGGATTTGGGCGTGGTGAGGACGATGGCGGGCGCTGCCAAGCTCGCACGGCTCCACGAGGCCACGCTGGTGCGCTTCGACCCCCACCCACTCCTGGATGAGTACGCCTCGATGTGGACAAGACGCGAGACGACACTGCTTCCCCCCGGGGCGAGCACGCAGGATCGACACGCACGGGCATTGGCCGAAGTAGCCGGACGGGCTCGGCAGGCCGTCGCCGCAGACGCGATCATCGGGGCCGCGATCAACACCGTCACATGGAAGGACGTGGCGCGCCTACCGGCCAGCGCCAGTCGCCAGCGATTACTTTTCCACAAAGTCAAAGGTCTTCGGCTCTCCGGATGGGACCGAGACAGCAACCGACGCGGCTGCCCACACTGCCCAAGGACGCCAGGAGCCGACGCCGGCCATACATACCACATCGTGTGGCACTGTGCGGCGGCGCAGGAGCTCTGGAGTCAGCTGAGGAGCGGCTGGACCCGCCTGGGCGTCGCTACGACCGCAACAACAGACGAGTTCTGCGCGGCAGTGTTTTCTCTGCGGCTGCCGCAAACACCAGCGGCCGCGTGGACTGTGCTCGGGCTGAACGGCGTCGACGCCGACCTCATCCCGATGGTGCACGCTCTGGTCGCCACGGTCTGGCAGCAGCAAGTCCTCGGCTGCCTCGAACAGATCTGGCGATGGCGCCACGGAGTGCACGACGAGGCTCTCCCCTGGACGGTGACGGTGGCCAGCTCCGCCCTCCGTGGCTCCATGCGACGAGCCTACTACCAGGCGGCTACGACGCTGCCCGTGCTTCACAAGTTCGACCACCCCCTACGCAGACTCCTCCACGGCCTCGAGTGCCAGCAGCTCGGCGACGAACCACGACTACCGATGGAACCCAGTGCAGGCACGGACCAGCATCTCCTCTTCTTCGACGGAGGCTCGCGTGGTAACCCAGGCCCTGGCGGCTCAGGCGCCGTCGTAGTGCGCACGGACGCGTTCGGAGGTCATCCCCACATCGTATGGGCAGCAGCGATGAGCATCGCCCACCCCAAGACGACCAACAACCAAGCAGAGTACCTCGGCTTGGTCACAGGGCTTCGGTTCGCGCTCCGCAGCCGACTCCAGTCCCTCACAGTCATCGGCGACAGCGCCATGATTATCACCCAGCTTAGAGACCACCGCGCCCCGCGAGACCCGTGTCTCCGCCGCCGGTACGGCGAAGCTCGACGTGCTGTGCATCACCAAGTGGCGCCATCACGTCCGCGCCTACAACAAGATGGCAGATTGCGCCGCCAATCTCGCCATGGACACCAGGTCCAGCGTCCAAACGCTCGACCCAATCGCTCGGTCCTGTTGGACGGAGCTCAGGACGCACCTCACCGAAGACGTCGCACAGTGGCAAGCCTCCACTCACCCAGGCCAGACTAGCGACGAAAGTTAGTCCCCTCCCATAGCTGTAGATGTTCGCAAAAGACGTAACTCAATAGACTCCAATTTCAAGCAATGACTGCAGTGTTGGAACACATCGCGACGCTCAAGCAATCTATGGATGCTGTGATGCAGGCAGCGATGCAACAAAAGGAGGAGAAGAGACGTGCCAAGTTACGAGGGTACGCCTTCCGTGCGTCGACTGTGGACGTGACTTTGATTGGCGTGAAGGAGCCGGCGATACTGTGCGGAGGACTCGATCAAATCGCGGCGATGAAGGGACTGGAGCTGCAAGATGTACACTACCGCGACTCGGGCTGCATCATACCGAAGCGATCATTCGGTGACTTGGTGGACAGGCTAACGAGAGCTCCTTCCACGTCGGACAGCGTTGAAACCGAGGCATCACTGCTCATTGACCGACTCGATAGCCGGAAGGCGGTGAGCGCAGTAACAGTAGCGCAATTCCTGTCGGCTGTACCTGTAAGCCGTTTCCAGTCGGTTGGTTTGTCGCACGTCCTCAGCGATCTCACGCACAGTGACCGCCAATACGTGTGGCGCTGGATCGCCTATGCGCTCTTCTCGCCGACGGCGAGTCGCAAGATGACAACCTGCGAGCTTTCTACGAGTAGCATGACTGAAGATGATGTTGCGACGGTCCGTGCGTTCATGGAAGCCAAGAATCCGACGGCGTTGCTGTGTGACCCAACGTGGCGCCTTCTCGACGCCTACAATTCCGAGACGGAGCCACGCAAGCGAGTCGCTCTTACCCAAGGGGCAAGTGTCTTTCTCAACGCATCTCGTACTCGGCGTGCTGAGTCCATGCCACTGCCGTACACGGGGCAGTTCGATGTAATCCAAGAAAACCACGACCTTGTCGATGTAGTCATCCCCGCGTACGGGCAGTGCCGAGTCCGCAAGGTCGACGTGACGGAATGGGAAGAGCTTCCAGATATTGGTATTCGCGCGGCCTTGACCAATCACCCGATCAAGTCTCTGAAGATCGTCAAGCTGAATCGTCCCTTCTCCGTGACAAATGTGCCAGATGACAGCGCGAACGTCGCATCTCTTCAAGAGCTTGTCGGCCAAACACTCGAGTCCCTGGACGTCTACTACACC
>JAADXB010000569.1:0-11914 GCA_023337495.1 Pythium diclinum
TCCGACGCGGTGTTCGTCTCCAACAAGGCAAGCCAAGTTGGCGGCGCGTTCTCCACGACAGACAACAGCACGGTTCTCATCCAGCGAAGCCGATTCGAGACCAACGTCGCGGAAATGGGTGGAAGTGTCCACGTGATGACGACGAACAGCACGACGATCGAGAGCTCAGTGTTCGCATCCAATAACGCTCTCGCGCGAGGTGGTGATCTGTACTACGCATCCACTGAGGGCGTCGACACGCGCAGCATCGAGTGCATGGACAACCGCGCGAGAAGCGGCGGCTGTTTGTTCTGGCAGACGTTTGCCAAGGGCGTCAGCTCGTCCTTGGTGCCGTGTACGGGATGCACGATGACCAATAACTCGTTTTACGAAGTCGCGACCAACACACGAAACGTCACAGTGTTGTGGTGGCCAGCAAACGCAACAAACGGGGTCTTCATGATGGAGCCAGCCGACGAAGAGTCCTACGAGCCGATCAACTCGACTAACAGAAGCATCAGCGATGAGAAACTGGTCTGGCCTCGACTGCAGGCAGTGGATCTGTACGGCCAAATCGAGGTTTTGGACACGTCGACAGAGTGCAGCGTCACAAGCGGTGTGCGAGGCGCGATCACATTCCAGCCGTGGGGCAGCCACGCGGCTGAAGCGGGCATTGTGTCCTTTGTTGACACGACTTTCCAAGACGCCAAGCCCCGCGACCAGCCCTACCCGCTCAACATGACGTGCGTGCTGCCTGAGAAGAAGACGCTCCGGTTCTCGCAGGATCTGCTCGTGCTGGCGTGTCCTGCCGGCTACTCGACCAACAACAACGGGTACGTGTGACAGGGTAAATGGCTTGGGGAAAGTATCTTTGTGTGGCTAACAGACTCGTACTTGACTTTCTAGGAACTGCGCACGCTGTGGGAAGAACAAGTACAGTCTGGACGGCAACAAGTGCTTCGACTGTCCGAAGGGAGCAGAATGCAGCCAATACGTGCGACGCGCGACGGAAATCAAGGCGACTGAGCTCGGCACATCATCTCCACGGACGATCCAGGGCTTTTACCTCTACAACGCGCCTGCGTCCCGTAACATCCGGTACTGCGACCCGTCTGCGTGGCCCGACACTGACGTGTGTAAGGCCGTCGCCAAGCGAATGCCGGATGGATCCGACATCGTCGACATCATTCGCTCGTGCTCTCTCGTGCCTGGCTTCGTGGATAGCTGGCCCGCTGACCGAGTGTTCTCGTGTTTGTCTGGAAAGACGTTCTACACGTGTGATGTGGAAGACGCGTGCGAGGCCGACGTGACACTTCAGGCGACGACGTCGAGTGCGGCGGGTGGCGGCTGCGGCGAAGGGTACAACCAGGCGATCTGCTCCGTGTGTGCAGCCAACTACAAGAAGGTCAAAGACGGCTCCTGCAAGCGTACGTATATCTCCCTATTGTGGCTGATCTCCTGCTGCCAGTGGATGCTGACGACGACTAAAATGTGTATTTGTAGCGTGTGGGGATGTGAACAAGGAGGTGCGATCGTCGCTGCGCTGGCAGAACTTCGTGATCCCCGTGCTCGTGATGCTCGCATTCTCGGCGGCGATCTACGGCGTGCGCTACTACTTGCGTGATCTCACGGAGATCGCTTTGCTTGAAAAGGCAGAAGCCGATCGACGACTTCGACCACCGACTGACAAAGCCAGGAACCTAACGCTAATCGAAAAAGGACGCGAGTTCTACGGAGCCAAGAAAGCAATCGTCGAAGACAAAATCGACGTCGTCAAGCAACGCATCAAGACGGCGGTCCGAGCCAAACTCCAGCGTGCGGGTATTCTTCGATCTGGAAAGAGTGGATCTAGTGCGGACGTGTTGTTCGGCATCGAAGTGAACCCTGGCTCTCGTCCATTCCCCATCAAGCCTGGCAAATTCAAGATCTTCATCGGCTTTTTCCAGATCTTCGGCAACTTTCAGAGCTCGTTCGTGATCAAGTGGTCGTCCGATGTCCAGAAGCTCATGGATCTCTCGTCCAAGTTCAATCTCGTACGAAACTCATCGGAAATGCGAGGGGTTTGTTGAGTGGTTGATATCTGACGGTTGTGCTGATGCTTTGTAGGACCTTGTGGCGATTGCTGGCATCGACTGCGTGATCGCCAAGACCTACTACTTCGATTTCACGTATGTCTACGACCAACGATGGATTCAAGCTCACTCTGTACTGACAATTTGCGTCGCCTCTGTCTGTGTTGTAGTGTGACGATCGTACTTGTTGCGCTGGTGCTCGCCGTCATCACGGCGTATTTCTTCGCTGGCATGCGCAGCTACAGTGCTAAGCTCCTGCTCATCCCACGCAACTGCTTGAACTGTGGGCTGCCCGTGCTGGAGCGCGAAGAAGTCAAGGCTTCCGACAGTGACCAAGCCAGTCTGAATCCGTGGATCCTGGCGCGAATGTGGTGGCGAGACCGCCAAGAGGCAAAGAAAGAACGTGCCGCCGCCCAAGCGCACGCCTCTGAGGCAGATAAAGACCAGTCAAGCTTGCAGCTCGGGTCCAAGAGACGCTCTCGTGCTCTCAGCATGAGCACCAAGTCTCTACATGACGAGATCCGCCGCTTCAAGCGAGAGTACGGGATGTCCCAGGTCAAGACCCCACATTTGGGCATCTTCCGCTCGGCCCACGCCAACTGCCCGACGTCCCATCGACTCTCCGGCGTGATCTTGGAGCGAACGATTCGAAGCAATCTGCGTGTGTGGCAAGCGCGAGTGAAGCTGCGCATGAACTACCTCACGTACCGCAACAAGTGTCTCAAACTGTACTGCTGGCTCGCGCTGTTCCTGTACCCGACGGTATCCAAGACGATCCTGATGATCTTCAACTGCCAAGAGATCGGAGACGTGTTTTACCTGGTCGTGGACCGACGGCTCGTGTGTTACGACTCGTCGTGGGCGATTTTCGGTATCATGGGGATGGTTGGTGTGGCCGTGTGGGTCGTTGGTATCCCGTTTTTCTTCTGGCTACTCATTCGTCTTGCGCAAGACCGTGGCGTTCGTGCGCGTATCAAGATGCTGTCGATGCCTCAGTGCCGACAGCTCCGCCAGAAGTGGCTCAATGAAATGAACGCATTCCACCTCGAGCAGGGCATCGTGGTCGCCGAAATGGAGGACCTGGACGTCCAAAACGAAGAGCTCGCCAAGTACATGCGCCACAAGAACCTGACGGTAAGTATCCATCGCCAGCAACGGAAGCGGCATCATTGCTCACGCTTCTCTCTGTTACTGCACAGGACTCTACAATCCAAGCTCGACTTGGCTTCATCTACGCAGACTGTACGTCGCAGGTTTACCTTCTCAACTGGGATCGACGTAGATGTTGACGCCTGTGTTTTTTTTTACTGTAGATTCCCAGCAGTACTGGTGGTTTGAAGTCGTGGACCTGTCACGAAAGCTCTTTTTGAGCGGTGTGATCGTCTTCGTGCAGAACGGCAGCGTCGAGCAGGTGCTGCTCGCGGTCACGGTGTGTCTCGTGACGATGTGGTTCCTGCTCTTCTTCCAGCCGTACGGCGACTTCTCCGACAACCTCATCGCCAGCGTCACGCAGCTTCAGCTCTTCCTCACGCTCTGGCTCGGCGTCATGATTCAGCTCAACAGTCTCAGTGAAGAGTCGATGATCAACCAACAGCTACTCAGCATTCTGCTGGTCGGCACGTGCGTCGCTGTGACGTTCTTCGGTCTGGGGATGATCCTGCGCGACGGAATCAACGAGTCGCATCGCCTCTTCGAGGCCGACAAGGCCGACCGCAAGAAGCGCATCAAGGAGCAAGTGCGTCTTCTCTGGGTCCGCGCGTTCAACTACGCGTGCTACGAGCGCCAAATGGAGCAGTACGGCCAGCTCCGCTTCGACAAGTTCAGCGTGCCTGCCGTGCTCGAGGCCTTCCGCCGTCTACGAGCAGAGAACGCGACGAATAGCAGTCCTTCTCATCAGAAGTATGCGCAGGCGCGACTACCAGAACTGCCCGAGGAGAACAGCCAAGCTGACGCCGACCAGTGAGTCAGTGGCTCCAGCCGAGGAGGTCTTCGCATATGTGTGTCTATGGATATTTTCTGCATGTATCTACACAACAATACATCTTTCCCTCTACGAAGCTATCTCTATGCTCACCGCCTGGACGGATTGCGTCGCTCGCGCCGCACGCTGCCGCCCATACCGTAGTGGCAGATATGGCACTCGGGCGTCTTCCAGTGGTAGGATCCGTTGTAGATGTCGAAGCCCACGGCGTACTCGGCGCAGTAGCGGTGGAAAAGCGCCTCCCACTCGCTCGCCGTCACGATCTCGTACTGCGTCGACGCACTGGCTCCGAGTCTGAATCATGGCAACACATGAGTATCAATACATATCCCAGAAACCACTCAGACAATTCAAACGTACGCCTGAGAGGCCTGGAGCGACACCTCCAGCGAGAAGCCCGAGAGGAACATGGTGATGTACGCCGGCACGATGGACCGCTGATGGGCGTCACACACCAGCTCAGCATTCAGGATCGGTCCCGGAATATCGTCACCCAGACTGCGAGCGTATTTGCGCCAGTTGATGAGCCATTTCTTCGGCACGAGGTAGTACGTGTGGCTCTGCGCGCCGCTGGTCGTCGGGTTCAGATGCAGGGACAGCATCGTGTTGCCACGGGAGGTCGCCGGCGAGAACAGCTCATTCGGGTATCCGTTCTTGCGCAGCAGTACGTCGACGAGTTCACTAGATCCAGAGACCGACTCTTCGAAGCGCGCCTGGCGTCGGCGTTCATCTTCGCGGTCAGCTTCCGCCTTCTCCTGCACGCAGTCCAGACAGTCTGGCGTCGTGTACACCGCGAAGCCGCGCACGTCCGGCGCATACAATGCCAGCACGCGGAAGCCGGCGCGCGTGACCACCGCACGCTTGGAGCGAGACACGCAGAACGCTACCGGCAGGAGCTTCTCATGCGGACACACGATCAGCTCGCTTGCCTCCTTGGTCATCGCCGCCTCGGCGTCCACGAACCGCGAGCCATTCACGATGCGGTCCTCCATCGCCCTCTTGCCGCCCTTGCGTTTGGTATCCACCGATCGCTCTCGCTGCAGCTGCTTCTTCTTGGTAATGCGGTACTGCTGCACGTGCTGCTCGTACTGCTGGCAACGCTTCTTCCATGCCAGCGTCCACGCCTTGCTAACAAGCACAGAGGACCGGCTCACGACAGTGGACACGTCGTCTGGCGAGTGCACGGCCGTGTTGAGCACGTGCTTCACGCGCAGCACTTCGGCGCAGCGCAGCGTGAGCGGCGACCGCGGCCACAGCGGATCATCCTCGTGTAGGAAGCCCACGACGTCGCCGAAGCGGTGCTTGATGACCAGTCCGATGGCCGTCTGCACCGCCGGCTCACTGGGCTGCACAGCGCGGCATGTGCCCAGGAGCTGCGCGAGATCGGTGGCCGTGAGGAACTCGAAGAGATGCGCGAGCTCCACGAGCGACAGGCGCTCCATGGTGGACACTAGCGAGCTGAGACGCGATGGCGCTGGCGGCCGCGGAGCTCCGTCGAATCGAATCTGCTCCGTCCGTGAAGACGACAACAGCGAGACCATCACTCGCCAAAATATGGAATGACTGTCACTTGGGATTGCAAGTGTATACCCGCCACACAAGGCTGTATACCAGATTGGTATTACTTCTGTTTTAACAGAAGTAATGTTTAAAAACATGTTGCATGATACAACGTGTGGGCATTGAGCCTCAATGCCCCCTCAATTTGAGGGGTTAATTGCATGATACAACGTGTGGGCATTGAGGGGTTAAAACTGGAAACCAAAAGAGTAGTTCGGCTAAAACCGGAATTAGCGTTTTGAAGAGAGTGATTGTCGTTTGTTGGCGATGGTGGCGCGGGAAACCGCGATCTCGAAAATGACGGCAACAGCGGCGCCGATGGGGAGGTATACGACGCGTCTGGCGCGTGTACAGACGCCCACGCCGCGTGTGGTGGCTCTTAATGCGCCTGGCGATGGAGCTGCTGAGGAAGAGCGTGCGCTGGGCGTGCGTGTGGTCGTGCAGATCCGTCCGCAACTGCTGCATTTCGTCCAAGAAGGGCAGCTGATGGTGCGTAGTGTGGCTCATATTCACTCGATATCTTCTCTTTCACGGCGTCGATTCTCACGCTTGAAATTTCTCCGCATATGCAGTGTGTTCTGCGATCGGAAACGGAGATCTGCGTCGTGGCAGAGTGCCGCTCGGAGGCGGCAGGCGACTCGCCGCAGCTTCTCGTGGCGACGACGGATGGACGTTTGTATCTCGTGGGCCTGCCGTTGACGCGTCAGAGCGGCACCAAGCCCATCCAGCTCCAAGAAACAGCGGGTAGTAGAGGAAGATCTACGGGGTCGAGGTGAGTTGGAAGCTCTTGATCAGTTGGGATCATTATCTAACGTGTCTGTATGAGTAGCCATGTATTCGTTCGTCGCGTTGCCGATGTCCCCGGAGTGCAGCAGCTCCACTACATCGCGAGCCTCGATGCTGTCGTGTGTACGAGTCTTCTCACGCCTACGACGGTCGTGCGTGGGGTCCATGACCCGAAATCTTCGTCCCAAGTGGAGATCGATACGCTGGAGGGCGAACAGTCGACGTGTATCGCAGTGGTCGACAGAGGCCAGCGTGGTGCTGGCACTGTGACAGTTCTACAAGGCGACACCGACGGGTTTGTGCGAGCAGCTTTCGTCAACGACGATATGTCCGTGAGCGTCAGCGAGATTGTGCAACTGCGTGAGCCTGTCTTGGCGATCCTCCCTCTGTCGGCAGTCGGTGGGCTCGACGAGGAAGCGCTCGTGGTTGGTGTTCGCGGCGCGGTCGCGGTCGTTTTGTCTCTGAGCACAAACGCGAAAGTTCTTCGAGGCCGCTTTCCGGCTGCTGTCGACTCGGCCATACTTCTGCTCGATGACGCAGAGCCCAGTCTCACGCTCGTGACCAAAGCCAAGAAGATCCTCGCCATTTCTTTGGCCAGTTTGCTCACTCAGCTCGAGCATGCGACGGACACGCACTCAAAGGCCACGCATGATTTGACTGCAACGACGATCGCCCACGCAAGTCTCCAGGTGAGGTCTTGACTCCATGATTATGCGCTTCAAGGCGACTTGACTGACCTAATGATCGTTTCATGCGTGCTTAGGACATTGTATCAATCGGATCGCATCGGTCCCCAGCGGGTATCGTGTCATTTCTGAATACCTCCGGGTTGCTGTTCTCACTGCATCGTGACGAGCTGGTCGTGTTTGGTCCGGCAACGCCGTCGACGCCAGCTATTTCGTCTGAGCTTCGCGTGAAGAGTTTGCTCCAGGAGATCGGCAGTTTATCGCAGCGATCAGACAAGCTACAGAAAGATTCGCGTCAAGCAGACGAAGTCCTCAACGCGCTGAACTCTGCCCTTCGTGTGCGTCAGCTCGTGGATACGAAGGGTTTCAAGGCTTTGGCGACGTGTCGACTCAGCATGAAACTCGTGGCTGCAGGGTGGGCGATGCAGATGAAGACCATCCTCTTACGCTTCCTGTTCCAGCCGACTTCTGCATTTGTGCAATCGCTACTCACTGGGGCAGCATGGCGCATCGGGATCACCATCCGTGCGGGCGAATCGAGTGTATTCTCGTACAGCTTCGCCCTCTCCAGTTGCGTGGGTCTCGAGCGCTCAATCGAGCTAGACGACAGTGTGTTGCATCAAGTCGATGGCGTGATTCGTGTATCCAGCGAGCTCATCTTTGCCCCTGGCTCAACTGACCCGCTAAAAGAAGGGAGTGGGGAGGCTGGGCACCGTGACCGTCAACTCGCTTCATTTGCCATTCCGATGGCCAGGTCGCAGTGCTTCCATCTCGTCCAGCTCAGCGAGCCAGTCGCAGAGTTCCCTACAAATCCAAGCGCATTGCGTGATCTCTTCCGGCAAGATCACGAGCTTCTCATCAACAGCAACATGCATCACTTGCGTCAGGGTTACGAGTGGTGGCCGGCGATTCTCCAGTTTGACGCAGATACCGGAGTGCACCTTGCCCGTCCGAATGCTGGGCATCCGCAACTGGTCGGGAGCGGTAACCCACCTCTTCGCTTCGTGCTCCAAGTTATAAAGACTCCAGGTGACCGAGCATCGAAGTCCAGCAGCGCGCAAAACCCAACAACGGTCCATGAAGATGAGGCTCTGGCCCTACTGACGCGAGTTTTCAACATCGAAAGCGACATGGAGAGAGCTGCGTGGAGAGCCGCGAGTCGAGCAGTCGGTGGAAAGTGGTGGGTGGGAACGCGAACACACGCTGGCAACCTCATCGTTCTGCGGCTTGCAAGGCCAAGTTCATCTCACGGCGAAGAAGAGAGCGAGACACCTCACGATCGCATGGAAATCACTATCCAGTCCTCCAGCGTCAGCGATCTAACCGCGGTGAGTTGACGATCGAGCTGCTCGAGGTCCACTACGTATCAATAGCTGACTATCTTGTTTTTGTTGTGAATCTAGATGCGAGCACTGATCACACACGTCTACGGTGAGACTGAAACTTCTCTCTCCGACAAGGCCTGGAGCGCCCACGAAACCACCAGTGCCTCACTCGCACTCAGCACGACGCGCGATGACTTGGCGAGTCAAGCTGCGATCATGGAGGTACGACTACCTGACTATTTTATTGCGGAATATCGCCCCGTACTGATGTCATTCTTGTCTACATAGGACGTGAATCGCAAGCTCGTTGCAAGTTCAGATGAAGAAGTTCAGCCGATTGATCTCTGCCAGGACGAGTGGTTGCAGCTTCTACAACGGACAGCCCAAGTGGAGACACGCAGTATCGACTTGTATTGGAAGTCACGCGAAGTGGTGAACCAACGGCTCGCGTTATAGAGATAGATGGACTTCTACAACTCCTCCGTCGGTAAGTTGTTTTGGTCCCGCAGTGTGGCCTTCTCAGCTGACGACGAAATGGAGTAGAGGCGCTACGCAGGCACAAGAAAGCAAGATCGTCAATACCGCATCGACAATCAACCATCCAGTAGGGACAAGACGCACCTCAAAGTACTTCGGCGCACGCGTTGGCCACAACAAGTAGATGAGTGAGCTGTAGATGGCCAAGTCAACGCACGAAGATACGCCCGCCACGATCTTCTCCCGCACCCAGGGCGACAGGATCGACGCCACCAGTACTATGATGGGAAGCGCGATGATGTACACGGCAAAGAGAGTTCCAATGTGAAGAAAGAAGCGGCGCTTGCTCGAGGCTTCTTCGTACGCGCGTGTGTCCAAGAGCGTTGTGCTGAACCACGCGAGAACGACAAGCTGCAGTGCACAGATGCCAACACCCGGCCACGAGTCGTAGATGTACAGCGTCGACGCGGGATCCAGCCACACCAAGTAGTACATCGCCATCGACAAGTACAGCCCAAGGATCGAGACCATGAGACAAGTGAGCTGCTCCTGCCCTTCGAGTGTGACGGAGTTGATGGTCCAGCCCTTGGCGACGAGCATCGCGAGCAGCATCGTGCCAACGCGGACGAAGACCTGCACGATCTTGGCCGAGTACTCGAAGAGCGGCACGCCCATGCCGTTGTACTCGTACACGTAGAAGTGGCTGAAGAGCAGCGCGTTGGCCATGAGGAAGAAGAGCACGACCATCGTGAGCAGCTTCATGATCGGGTGGAAGCTCTCGGACTGGCGCAGACCACGCGCTGCTGTCGTCTGGACAAACGCCGCCACCGCCGAGAGCACCGTGAGAACTCCATAGAGCCCCGTCATGCCCTTCTGCTGGATAGGGAGCTCCGAACCGTCAGCTTGCGTCAAGTGAAGGTCGTACCAGGCCGTGAAGTAGTACTTCTTGAAGTTGGCTTCGGTGATCTGGGTGAACGCCGGGTCGTAGGCGTCGCCGCCGTCCACGCATCGCGCCAACGCCACGTACCAGAAGCGGGGACGCAGGTGTTCGTGAATGGAAAACTCGAAGGTGAACGGAATGGACAGATCCGTCGTGGCGCTGACGTTGTAGACCATCTTCGTGTGGGCGCTCGACACCTTGCACTGGCAGTCGCAGTTTTTATCGTGCATGATGTAGTTCCAGAAGAGCTCCTCGTCGTCGTAGATGGCGACCTGCAGATCATCCACGTCAGTTTGGATGTCGCCCGTGATTTGCTGTCGAGTAGAATCCACGAGGCAGTGAGTCAGACATTTTTCCGCTTATCAATCCAGGAAGTAAGCCACTCACCCCAGCGAGCTCTTGAAGCGTCGGCGTGTAGCCGAAGCAGAACTTGCCGATGTACTGGAACTGGCGCCCGACCGTGAAGCCCGAGTACACCGTTGCATACACACTGGGAAGCGTATAGCATGCGCTAGCGAGCAGCAGCAGCAGCGCGCGTGGCGTCATGATGGCGTGCCGTCGACTTCGAGCTCTGTTGTGGTTGAGGCCGCGGCGGTATCTTTCCTTTCAAGATCCGTCGAAAGTTGGCTGGTCAGGTCGGATAAAAACAGCAAAGGGTTCGTAACAGCTGAGTTCTTCAAGCGACCTTCGCGCAACATGGAATGAGGAGACGTTGTGGCGTTGAAGAGCCATCTGGAGGAACTGTTCGACGATGCACAGAAACGACCAGGCGAAGGATCTGGCGATCGCGTTGCAACTTCGGCGCATGAGGAACTGACTTCACGAAATGTGCAGCAAGCATCTTGATCACTTTGCTCGAATTGGACGGCGAATCTGCAACACACATTGAGGCAATTTCAGTGATGTTACTGGAGGAGTCGTCGAAGAGCGCTTGCTGCCAAGGAGAGTGCGAGGCGAGATCAGTGCCCGTTTCCCTCGCAAGACCGACTGAACCCATATCTCGACGACGATCACGAACCGCAATTGGACGACACGTACGAGATCTGGCAGATAACAATCTGCAATTGGCTGAAATTACACATATCCTTTTGAGGTGTAGGGTTTCATCAAAGCCGGATGCTGAAAAGGGATAGGTGTTCAGATGTCCAGATGGCTACCCAGCCCGGAAGTCAGGCAAATGACTGAGCACAACCCAGCTGATGCTGACTTGGGGAGAGTGGGTAGGGCTGTTGGGAGGGTGCGGTTGGGTCTATGGAATTGAAGCACTTTCCTGGCTTGTGCAGTGAACGCCGTCCTCATCGTTTGGCCCTCAGCTTTTACACTGGCTGGTGACCCAACCCCGCATCGCGGGCTCCATTTCCCCACCCCAATCCGCGGCCCTCATCCTGGCCGACACCAACGGCTGACTCGAAGCAACTGCAGCACGTCTCCTGTGTTGCAGCGACCGCTTCGTTCCTCTGGCGGCTTCCCTACAGCAGCTTCATTCGCGAACGCAAGCCCCGGCATATTCAGCGACGCTGCGTATCCGTTTCTCTCCCTCTGCGCCGCGAGCGACCGAGAAATCAGAGAGCGAGCGGAAGCGAAACACTTCGACACGGCCGAGTGTGTAGGAGCCGGAAACTGTGTCGATCGTCGATCGTCGGTTTGGGTACGGTACCAACAGAAGCTGCGCTTGCGACAGGGGTGACGGATCCCGTGCGTCGCGCCAGCTAGTTTGCGGACGGAAGGGCCAAACGCCAACGGCATCCGCCGCCAACTTCCAACTTCCAACTCCCAACGCCCGACGCCTGTCACCAACAACTTGAGGCCGCAGGGGCGCCAACGCCAACGCCAACGCCAACAACGCCAACTGTTGGAACCTCCGACGGCAACCAACGAAAAAAGTCCGCGAGTAAGCGCCGTGCCGAGGAACTGCAGGACTGGATCGCGCAGGTCACAGAGCAGCCCGTAGACAACGAGCACCTCTCGCTCGTGCTGCAGGACGGTCAGCTACTGTGTCTTCTCGCCAACGCCATCGACCCGCACGCCAACCTCAAGGTCAACAAGCTCACCACCGTCTTCCACTCCAAGGCCAACGTCCGCGTCTTCCTCGACTGGTGTCGCCGCCA
>JAADXB010000570.1:0-11913 GCA_023337495.1 Pythium diclinum
GCCCTCAAGCCAGGCTCTTGAGGGAATCTCGGAGGTCTCGGACGTCCTCGCGTCTGTGACCAGTGCCCTCGTGCCAATGTACAAGCAGACACAGTGGGTGCTGACGAACCCGGAGCTCAAGACCGTCGCTGTAGCGTCGACTGGCTGCAGGATCCTGACCAAGGCTTTCCCAGGCATCGACGGGCCTGCCGTCCACTTGCTGGACTCGCGGATTGTGCCTTTTGATCTTTCCACGACAGCCAGCGCCGTGTGGGAGAACCTGATCAGTCGGCTTGGAAGCGTTCGCGACGCCCACGAGCCGTCGGCAGAGATCTTCCAAACGCGTGAGAACCTACTGGTCCAGCTTCCAGCGTTCGATGGTATAGTCCAGAACATCATGGCGCTGCGTCGTTTCGACGAAAGCGACCGCGTCGTCATCGTACGCAGTTCCATGTTTACGTATCTGGACAACAACGAACGTATCGTGCTGACGGGTCTCGCTGTGCGCCATTTCCTCTGGACGATCGTCCAGAAACCTCGCTTGTCTGGACCGGGCTTCCCTGCCGCCACGCAGATCCAGACGCTGGGCGTGTCGATACCAGCGTCGTCACCAGAGTTCCACGCCAGTGCAGAAGCCATCACCAACTTCTTAGGGGACCTCAGTCGCCAGTTCTGTGAATCGGCTCACATGGACGTGGACGATCGTCTGCTGCGCGGCAAGCAAGGAGTGTAGCCATTTGGAGTCTCGAAAAGGGAACAGTTCCTCATCCTACGTGCAGTGTTCATTGTATCCTATATGTTTGATATGGCGTTGTATGTTGAGAGAGGACGACGGAATCAAGATGTGCTTCCATTCATACCAACTTCCACGTGATTTGTCGACTACTTCGAAGAATCTTTTGCTGAGACCGAACACAGCACGCTGATTATCACAGGATAATCAACCTCCGTCGGCCTCCAGTGGAGGCCCTCCACACAAGATCAGCACCTCAACACCGTGAAATTTTGGTTTGGGCCGCCCAGCGGTCCCAACTTTGCTTGAATCCAGAGTAATCATGACGTGGAATGTTTGCTTGTTTGACGCTGTCGTTCCTGTTGGGCCAGTCGTGCGATCCATTAATTCGCTCGAGTCATGGTTCCGTTCAAAGGGCCCTAGCTGACGCTGTCCAGGCTGTACGAAGACCTTCGTATCATATGTGCAGTACGTAGTCGTTACAGTTGTCACGGCAGTTCCGCGAACACGTTTAACGGAAAGGCTTCTGTCATTTCCCAACTCACCATGCGCTTCTCGCGTCTCCCGCCTGCCGACCACGGGGGCACCTCCTTCCAGACGAGTACATTTCAAGAACTGCTCGCCGATGAGCCACTCTTTGATTTCTCGTCGTGGTCGGCTTCCATGCCCGAGTCCTTCCTCCAGGACTTCTTCCCAAAATCCCCCACGCCTGGCATTCACAATGATCGTGAAGCTCCTACGTCTCCTACGTCATCGAACGACACGTCTACGGCGGCCTCTCCACCGGTGAGTTCCAGGATGAGTGTGTCCATGAAGGCGAAGCGCTACCGCCGCCGCAAGCGAGCCGAGATGGACCGGTTACGAGACACTGTCAAGACGCTGGAAGTGAGACTCGCAGCACTCCAGGCTCGACCTGCTCCAGTTGAAGCGACGCTTGGACCATTCGCTCCCATGTGGGAAGCCGTGGCGGTGGAGGAGTCGGCGAGTCGCCAAGAAGCCGAGCGGGAGAACATGGAACTGCGAGAGACCATTGCGATGCACTTGCAGTTGGCCTGCAAACTCGACCAAGTACTCAGCAAGATCGGCGTCGAGGGCTGCTCGGAAGAATCGTTCTAGGCTGCTTCGACCAAAGTAATTTCGTGTTTGTGGATCGTTTTAGGCAGTAGATTAAAGCAGTCATCACGCCGAGGATCCGTACTCTTGGTAGGGTCCAAATCCACTCGTGGACGCAAAGTGTAGCCATGTGCATTCTGAACTGCATATATCGATATATTCGTTGAAATATGATACTGTCTTCTTTGTTGGGAGACCGCCTTTCCCACCATCATCATTGTGGAGTGATTGTTCGCTGACGCTCTGGATTGAGCGCGGCGCGTGGCCAATGCCAATGACCCTCCATTCGCAAACGACATGGAAGACTGTGAAGCCCCCGACGCGTTGTGGCTGCCCACCAGCGAGGACGATGACTTGGTGGAGGATCTACTAAAGCTCCTAGAAGACAGCGATGCGCAAAGTGATTCGCCAACCGCCACCACTAGCACCACGAGTTCAAGGACTGATGCCAGCGAGCCCAAGCGCACGTACAAGAGGAGGATGGAGCAGATCCAGGAGCTGCGAGACGAAGCGGTGCAGCTAGAGACGACCATCAAGCGAATGCGATTGCCGGAAGAAACCTGGCAAGACATAGTCTCACGTCAGAGCGAGCAACGACAGAGGGCAGAGGGCAAGAACCAGCGTCTTCTCGAGCTGGCTAGGGAACAATGTGGTCTGCTGCAACAACTCAAGCGCCTGATGGACGATCGAGTCGCTCAGCTCAAGCGAACGCTGGGCTGGCGAGCATACGCCACAAATGAGGCTGCACTGAGCGAGGACTCTCTCACTGACGATGCTCCCGAGTTGGAGTCAGTTACGAGTGCTCTCCTGCCGATGTATTTCCAGACGGAGTTGGTGTTGGCGCGTCCAGAGCTCCAGTCTGATGGCTGCTACAGCGCATTGAAGAGGCTGCCTGGCGTCGACAGACGCGTCTTCGAATGGCTCGATTCGTGGACTGTTCCATTCGACATGCCAACGACACGCCAAGCCGTCGGGTCGCATCTCGTGAGCCAACTCGGCAGTCAGTACGAAGCAAGTCCGCAATTCGATTGTGTCCAGCAGTCACAGCAGAAAGAATGGGTCGATATCCCGGGCTTCCAATGCATCACGCGTGTTACGATGGCGCTACTCCGTTTCGATGAAGAAGACCGCGTCGTGTTCGTACGCAATGCCATCTTCACGTTGTCGGATCCCGAAGGAAGTAACGAGTACATCGTGGTGCCAGGGATCAGCGTACGGCAGTCTCTGTGGACGGTCGTCCAGAGAGTACGTGGTCCTGAACAAGCGACATCATCGGCCAGCAAGATAACTAGGTTCGGTCTCACGGTGCCGTGCTTCGTACCAAACTGCGTCAGTCAGTCCAGAGAAATCGACCAGTTTCTCAGGGACATGAGTCTGCAGTTTTACGAGTTTGCCCACGACGACGTCGACAACAGGCTCCTTAGCGGCAAGGGCACGTCGCCGTATCGAGCCGTCGTGGACGCTTAGTGCACGTACGAGTACACTGTAGCAACCATCACCAAGCTTCATAGCTGAGCTTCTCTTCCGAATGTAGCCATGTCTACGATGGATAATTCGTCGAAGTATGATACGATAACCTGTGAGATACGATGCCCTTTCATCTGTCTTCCGGTCGGACAACGTTCGAGTGGATGGATTACGCTTCGTCCTCGAGAACGAAACAGCAACCGCATGCACCTGACAAAGTCTCCCAATTGCGCGTGAAGCTAATTGCGCGTGAAGCGTGAAGCGAACGATCCCATGGACATCTTGAGCTGGCCACCAACGTTGGAAGACGACGCCGTGCTGGAGGCAGCGCTGCGGTTCCTTGACGACCATGACCCCGGAGACGCCTTCCAAGCCACGGTCTCTTCTTCGTCCTCCTCTGCTGGCTGCAGACGCCGCATTCCTTTGAGTTCGCAGCCTTCCAGGAGGCGGAAGCAGGAGCTAGAAGAGCTGCGAAAGGAGGCCGAACGCCTCGAAGAGACCATCGCACAACTTCGGTCTCGCGAGGAGGTCCAAGTCACGGTCTCCGATGTTTACGAGGGCATGGTCTCACGTCAGCTAGCCCACAGACTCAAGGTCGAGGCCGAGAACCACCAACTCCGTGAGCTGATTCGAGAACAGAACGAGATGGTGCAGCACCTCAATCGTGTGATCACGGAGCGAGAAACTCAGGTGAAGCAAACACTGCGATGGCGAGCAATTACGGACGAGACCAAGTGGTTGAACGTGGATTGTGCCCTAGACGACACGGAAGTACTCGAGTCGGTGACGAGTACTTTGCTGCCCATGTTCTTCCAGACAAAGTGGGTGTTAGCGCAGCCAGAACTCCAGTCTGATGGTCGCTGGACGGGTTTCAAGAAGCTGCCTGGCGTCGAGAGACCCGCGTTGCACATTGTCGACTCGCGGGTCGTGCCGTTTGATCTGGAAGCCACGACTGAAGCAGTGTGGGCGAACCTCGTGGGTCAACTCGGCAATGGATACGAAGCTCCAGATTCTGCCAGTTTCGTCTTGCGAACACAGCGCGTAGAATGGGTCGAGATTCCGAATTTCCAAGGCCTCATCCGTATCACGATGGCGCTGCTGCGTTTCGATGAAGAGGACCGCGTGGTGTTTGTGCGCAGCTCCGTGTTCACATACCTGGATCCAGACGGTCGCAACCGATACGTTGTGTTTCCTGGACTCACCGCACGGCAGTCTCTTTGGACGATCATCCAGCGGTCTCCGTTCTCCGGACTCAGCCAGATCCAGACGCTCAGTATCTCGACCCCAGTTTTCGTACCAAAAACTGAAGCCCAATCCGTTGCATTGGACCGATTTCTCGCCGATCTTTGCCAGCAAATCTTCGAGTTTGTCCACGACGACGTCGACAATCGGCTTCTGAACGGCAAGGGAACCTCTCTCTATCGCAGTAAACCCAAGTCGCATTGATGAACCCATATATGTAGTTGATAGCAACAGCACGTGCTCGGCTTGCTTCGAAGTACGATCTACATAGACCTTTTGATCTTGCCTGCGCATTTTCATATCGGTATGTATTCTTCAATGTCAAACGTGACAAGTTCGACAATTCTTGTGGTGCAGGTTCATTCACGTCATCATCTCATGTGGTTGGACAAGGTCCGACGGACTAATCTTTGATGTGGGACCGTGAATTGCTCAAACGGACGGGGTGAGAAGTGTTCACATTTGAATTTGACATGGAGACACGAGATGACAAGGACGCGTTTTGGCTGTCCAGCAGTGAGGACGACGCCTTGCTGGGAGCATTGCTACGGTTCATAGAGAACAACATTGAGGAAAGCCAGTTTCCAGTCAGCGTCGCCGATAGTGGACCACCGCACGTGAGACCGTCCAAGATGAGAAGACACGAGATCAGGGAGCTGCGAGAAGAAGTACACCGACTGGAGACGACGATCAGTACGCTGCGGTCTCAGGAGGAAGCCAAGATAGTGGTCTCCGATATCAGGGACGCGTTGGTCTCAAGCCAACGAAGCCAACTACAGAAAGCTGAAGAGGAAAACCATCTTTTACAAGAGCTGGTTCGAGAACAAGACGCACTGGTGGAACAGATCAAGCATTTGACATCTGAGAGAGCAGTTCGTGTGAAGAGAACACCGGGCTTGGAAGCAAACATCGGTGAATCGGTCCTGTCGTCATTCCAGGACTTGGTGACAAACGATACAGATGTATTGGAGTCCGTGACGAGTGCACTCCGACCGATGAGTCTCCAGACAGAGTGGGTACTCGCACATCCAGAGCTCAAGGCCGCGGACTTGGTGTCGGATGGATACTGTGCGTTCTTCAAGAAGCTACAAGGCGTCGCGAGACCGGCCCTGCACGTCACAGACTCACGCGTTGTACCGTTCGACCTGGAAGCGACGAGTGCCGCAGTGTGGGGGAACCTCGTGCATAGGCTCGGCAGCTTCCATGAAGCGTATACGTCCACGAGCAAAGTTCTACGCACGCAACACGAAGAAGTCGTTGAGATCCCAGGCTTCCGAGGAATCATCCGCATTACGATGGCTTTACAACGCTTTGAAGAGGAGAACCGCGTCGTATTCGTCCGCAGCTCCATCTTCACGTACCTGGATCCTGACGGACGCAACAGCCACGTTGTGTTTCCAGGGCTCTCTGTCAGGCACTCCCACTGGACGATCGTCCAGAGGTTACCATCCCCAAAACTTACCGCCAGTCGGATCCAGACGCTGGGAATCTCGATCCCAGTGCTTTTGCCCAATAGCGAAACGCACACAGTAGCCGTCGACCGGTTCCTGACCGACCTCAGCCTGCAGTTCTGTGAGTTCACGAACGAGGACGTCGACAATCGGCTTCTGAGTGGCAAGGGTACATCCCCCTACCCAAGTGTAGCCATGTTCGAAAACGTAACCTGATCTCAAGTCTCTGTAATCTAATAGTATATTCTTCCAAAAACGATAATGTTGAGTGGACAAGTCTCACCTTGCGGCGTTGACACTCGCGGCATCATCAGTCGCGTTGCGGCTTCTCGTTTGCACTTTTTGCATGGGATCCAGTGAGTCGCTTGCTCCACATGGACGACCGGCCTGGCTCTGTGTCGAGCCGTCTCACCTCTCCTCTCTCCCTTGGGTTTTTGGCTCGAGTCTCTCAAGTCTGAAAGTCTCGATGCTTGCTGCTTGGGTCTCTGATTGGATCCTTCGGCGACTTTATGATGAGGCAGGCGCGTCCCAGCGTTGGCTGGGCGACACTCTCGCGAGTAAACATACTCGCACAAACAAACAATCAACAGCAGCGAACGGTGAAGGTCAGTCTGTGTGTCGGGGAGGCGCAATCAGCTCAGGAAGAGTGGTGGCAAGTTGCCGTGGAGGAGCCGCCGTTGGTCAGTCTTCAATTCTCACTGATGGACCACAGCACCGCCGCGACTAGCGCACGATGAACATCAACGCCAGTAATGCCTCGGATGCCGCCTGGACGCACGATGCGCACGCCATGAGCATGGCCATGGCCATGTCGGCCGAGGACAGGGAAGTGTGGGACGCGGCCGCGAGCCTCTTCCTCGATGACGACCAGATCATGGATGACGACGACCACCTGACCGACCAGGACACGTCCTCGGGCCGCTCGGACTCGCCAGTGTCCTTCAAGACCGAGCATGCTCATGATCCAGCGTCCGCGTTTGCCCCGTCGTTTGAAGAGGTCAATGCGTCAGGCAAGCCCACGCGCCGTGTGAACCGCCGCCGCCAAGAGATCCTCTTCCTCCGCGACCAAGTTCAGTCTCTCCAAGATCGCCTGACGTCCACCCGTGCTCGTATGGAGGAAAGCATGGAACTTGGACGCCACCTCGCGCCCATGGAACGGGAGCTTCTCGCAGCCGCGTGGTCGGCCGTTGCGACGCAGCAGCTCGAGCAGCGCCAGCAGTCGGAGGCCGAGCACGACCGCCTCGTCGCGCTGGTGGAAGAACAGCGCCAGCTCGCAAAGGCCCTGCAGCGATACGCGCGTCGCCAAAGCGCACAGGAAGTGCCAGCGCCGCTTGCAGTCTACGCGCACCTCGAAGGTCTCCAGCAGGAGTCGACGTCTCTTGACGATACGAGTTCATTCGACGATCTCCAGCGAGCCGTGACCTCCATGTACCACCAACGAGACGCCGTGTTCAACGACCCACGCTTCGACACGGTGCTCTCCTCCGTGCGTGCATCGCGTGTCGTGAACGAGAGAACTCCACGAGTCTGCGTCGAGCTCATGGACGCTCGTGTCGTGCCCTTCAGTGTGGAAGCCACGGCCAGTGCACTGTGGGAGTCGATGGTGCAGCGTGTCGCGACGGCTGTGACCTACAATAACGAAGCGTCCGAGATCCAGACCGATCGTCTCAAGAAGAGCTTCGTCGCAGCACTGGATCTGCCGCATTTCCAGACATCCGTCCGCGGGAAGGTCATCGTCCAGCGCGTCGTCGAGGCCTCGCGGATCGTCATTCTGCGTGCGACGCTGTTCGCACCCATCAGTCTGTCCAAGGGCGTCGCAGAGCCCTTCTCCATCTCCCATTACCAGTGGACGGTCATCGAAGCCCCCCACCACGAACGGCTCCGCCGCAACAGCCACGAGCTCGCCCAGATTCAGTCGTTCGACCTGTCGTTCCCCAAGCCAGCGAACCCACAGATACAGCACCAGCAGCCACTGCACCATACGCAAGAGAGCGTGATGCTCAAGTTCTGCGAGACAGCCGTGGCCTACCATCTTGATCTCTCGCGCCAGTCGGTGGAAAACATTCTCGTGAGCCGGTCTATGGGCAGCTCCTCCAGTGGACGTGTACACTCACAGGTGTACACGGGCACGGGAAGTAACTCGTCCATCAAGCTAGAAGCCTGCTAGCGTAGCCTAGCCTGGAGGAAGCCACTGTTTATATCTAATGTTATCCATCCCACTTCTACATACAGTACTCTTTCGTCACTCACGACACAACGGTCTCCGCTACGTGAATGCTAACATTTCGATAAATTAGTCTACATTTTGATTATCATTCCTACATATTATGAACGGAAACTGCCATAACCCTGGTTACGCGACAAAGGGTCTCAGACGTAAACAGTGTCTGAAGGGTTACGCCTCGCTCTGAGTCTTAGACTTGTTGACGCCCACCGAAGCGTGTCTCAACATGCAGAGTGATGGTCTTGGAAGGGGCGTAAGCAGCTGGCTGCCTTTCTCATGCAGACTCCCTCTAAAAGCCGGAAGCTCTGCCGCATACACTTGGCAAGTGGATTTGGACTTTGCGGAGAACTGAGCTTCGTCGTCTGTGCGGACGCTTGGTTTGGAGACTGGGCGACCGCATGCGCACAAGCTGCCGGACACGAGCTCTTTGGTAGACAGCTCCGGAAGGTATTTAGTTGCTAGCCGGCGTCTCCACCTCAACAACCAAGCTGTTGCGGAAGAGCTCACAAACGAAAACACGCGAATCTAAAACGACCCCGGGCGTATCGTACCCCTCCATTATAGACCGTACCCAAGCCCACCGCGCGACGTCTAAATACTCGACCTCAACAAGTCTAACCAGACCACCAATCAAGCGCGACAAGGTCTAACGAACGAGAAAGTACAACGGAGACCATGACGACGACGACGACGACGCGAATGGACCCGATCACGGACGACAGCGACGTCCTGCGCGCTGTGATGGCGTTCCTCGACGACGAGACGGATGACCAGGAGCTGGACGAGATGTACGCGCGGTTCCCGCCTCCAACGCCGCCTCCTAGCGACGACAGTGGCTCTCCGTCGGACGTCGAGTCTGTGGCCGAAGGAAGCATCCGATCTACAGGCTCCTCGGGCTCCCGCGCGCCCAAGACGACTGCCAGTGGCAAGCGCATGCCGCGTGTGATCAACCGCAGCCGCATGCGCCGCCGCCACGAAGTTTTGTCACTTCGAGAGCAAGTGATCGCGCTGCAAGAGCGGCTGGAAGTGATCGAAAAAGGCGAAGAAGCCATCGCCGAGACCGAGAGCGAACGCCAGCTGAGGAACCTGCGCGTGGCGGCGTGGCAGTCGGTGGCGGAGAGCCAGAAAGAGCAGCTCCAAGACTCGGAGAAGGAGCGCGACAAGCTGCGCGCGCTGGTGAAGGAATATAAGCAGTCGATCAAGCGAGTCGAGCGGTTCCTGAGCAAGCAGACCAAGCCCAAGATGCTGTCTCGCGCAGAGGAGCTGCTCGCGTATACTGCCGTGGATCTGGATCCGTCCGATGGCTTTGAAGAAATCTCGTGCAACCTGCCGACGATGTACTTGCAGATCAACGGCGTGTTCAAGGACGATCGTCTGGACACGGCCGTGACGGGGATCCGAGATATTAAGATCCAGAACGAGTTTACGCCCAACATGTCGATCGAGACTCTCGAATCGCGTGTGCTTCCGTTCGACGTCGAGGTGACAGCCAAGGCCGTGTGGCGATTCCACCAGCTCAAGGCTCAGAAGATGGGGTTCGCGGTCGACTCCGTGAGTATCTTTTTTTTTATCGTATTGGAAGTCCTACGAGCGTTCATACTTACGATATTGTTTTCTGTCACTTGTAGCAAGTCGAAGAGTCGGATGATACTATCCGTCGAACGTTCGTCGCGACGCTGGATCTTCCTCACTACCGAGGACGAGCCCGTGGCCGAATGGAGACGCGCCGCTTCGTGGAGAGAGACCGTGTCGTGATCGTCCAATGTGCCATCTTTGATCGTACTGAGCGGCTTGGGGGCAAGTATCTGGAAGGCTTTGGCATCCGCCAGTTCCACTGGACGGTTATCGGTCCGCCTCGAAACGAAAAGCTTCGACGAAGCGGACGCGCCGTGAGTCAGATCGAGACTTTT
The DNA here is from genome assembly GCA_023337495.1 of Pythium diclinum. Classification (NCBI taxonomy): domain Eukaryota; phylum Oomycota; class Peronosporomycetes; order Pythiales; family Pythiaceae; genus Pythium; species Pythium diclinum. Next base: position 10,120 of record JAADXB010000570.1, read on the forward strand.
GAAGTCGGTCTTCCGTTCCGAGAGAGTCACCGAGCAGGCCACGATCCGAAGAAAGACCAGGAGGAGATGAAGAACTTTTGCTACGAGACGGCTCATTTCGTGCTAGAAATGGAGCGCCAAGCCGTGGAAAACATCCTGATGAACCTTTCGTTAGGCATTTAAATGCTGTCTGTGTGACTTGAGTCTCGTCAAAGTAAATGGAATCCAAATTTTCTCCATTTTGAAGCTGTATTTGTGTGTTTATTTTCAAACAGCCCCGGACAGAAGCAGGTTCTCGACCATTTGCTGGGTCGCATCGAGCTGCAAATCCACGGCACTCAGCACGAAGTCTGTGAGGACGCCCACCTTGTGGTGGATATCAGGCGAACTGCGCGTGGCCTCGGGGATCGCGAGCTGGAACGACTGGATCTGGGATCCTACAGAGGCCTTCTCGTCCTTGGCTGCCTGGATCACCGTCCAGCCTTTGTGGCGAAGCACGAGTCCATCCATCGTGGTGTTGGCAATCTCTACTGGCTCGGCGTAAGCAGACCAGAGAATGACGACGCGGTGCTGTTCCACAAACTGACGAGCCGCAATCTTGCCATGGACACTGCCCGTGTGGCCACCTAGCCGCATCTTGACGTCGAACTCCTTCCTCACACGGAAACCTGTCGCGTCGACCTCTTGCTGGTAAAACGATCCTTCTTTCAGTTGGTATTTGAGTGTCTGGTGCCACACAGCTCGAGACGTCGATTGGACGTCGAACGGCACAATCGTGGACTCGGTGATCTCGACTGCAGTGCCCATGGTGCCGTTCACACTCACTTGGACGTCTCGCGACTTGCGGTTGGCAACGGCAGAGCGGCGGTCGGAAAAGATCGAGTCGACGGCACCGTACATGACCAACAAATCGTCTTGCAGTCGCTCGAAAATGATCTCAGGACTCACTTGAGGTTGGATATCGACGCCATTCGGCGGAGCCAGCAGCAATAATTGCTATAAAGTACCAAAAAGATGTTGAGACCACTGATAGAGATCATGGGAAGCATGGAAAAACAACTCACGTCAGGGTTGGTGCTCTTTTTGAAGAGCTTCTTGAGGCTTGAGGCGAGTTGGAGCTGGTCTTCGAGCGTTTTACGCAGCTTTTTATTGCGGATCTCGGCCAACTGACGCTGTTCCAACTGACGCAGCGCGAGATCCTTCCACACGCGGGACTCGGATCGACTGGAGGACTCTGGATCGCTTGGTGGCGTCCCTGTGCTTGCTGGAGGCGTGACGCGTTGCTCCAAGGAAGCCAGTCGAGCTTCCAGCGTCTGTACTGTGTCGCGCAAGTACTCGAGCTCCTCGCGCTTGCGGTTGCGACTCTTGTTGACCGTCACAGGCGCCTTGCGCTTGCCCAGGACCGACCCGTCCGGACTGTCGCTTGATGCTCTTGGTGCGATGGACATGAAGACGCGAGGCGATGTGTCTCCAATAGCTTCTGGAGGCGGCTGGAACAGCACCTCGCAGTGACTGTCATCGAGCATTGCAGAGAACGACGGAGTAACAGGCACAGTCTGGAAGGCGTCGAGTCCTGGCTCGGTGTCGAGCATCGCGAACGCCGTGTCCAGGAAGTCGTCGTACTCGTTTAGTTCGAAGTTCATTGTCGGAAGGCTGGACGGACAATTGAAAAATGATGAGGAATGGCGTCCGCTGGTCGCTGTAAGATCGCAGACGGATGGACTATGACTACGCACGCCGGTCCGCCAGAGTGCAGGACGTATGGTGCTGGCCGTAATCGAACGTCGGGTGAATTGGGGTGCGCGTCACTGCGGC
>JAADXB010000571.1:0-11911 GCA_023337495.1 Pythium diclinum
CTTTGTGCCATGTTTTTCATGATCTCCAAGTGTGAAAACGGCAACTCGGAGGCCGCTGAGGCGCGCATCAATCAGCTCAAGCACCTTCTATCGTTTCATTGCGTCCCAGACCATCTCCAGAAGCAAGCCATCGACTACTTGCAGGTAAGTCCTCATACGTTTTGATCTTTATGCGCTTATGACTGACTAACAGTAATGTTTACTGGCTGCAGCGATATTACACGGACGACGAGTCCAATGATCGAGAAGTGATCAAGTTGCTGTGCTCATCGATCTCAAAAGACATTCAAGTGGAGCTGATGAAGGAAACCGTGGCGAAGATTCCCCTCTTTGAAGGATGCTCGGACAGATTCATCACCGCGCTCACAAGTCTGCTTGAGCTTGTCTCACTTCCGGCGCAAAGTACGGTCTTCCAAGCCGGTGAACACGGTGACTCGATGTACATCGTTCATTCCGGCGTCTTCAACGTCATCATCAAGGGTGTCACAGTGCGAGAAATGCGCAAGCCGATGTGTTTCGGTGAGATATCGGTGTTCACAAGTGCACCGCGTTCAGCGACGATCGTGTCTGCAACGTATTCGACGCTCTACAAACTGTCGCGATTTCACACTGAACGCCTTCTCGAAGGTTACCCCGAATGCGCAGCCAGCATCTCCGCCGTGATTGCGGACTTGGTCACAAATGGCGGTGACAAGAGAAGATCATCGACAGTTCTTACGAGCTCATCTTCGCATTCCAGGTTCGACTTCAAGCGAATCGATGCGACTGCAATGAAGGCAAAGCTACGTGGCCGAGTGCAAGCAGCTTCATTCTTCAGTTGGGGCAAGCCGAGCAGCTACGTCCATCCTGGATCGGATACAACTGAAGCAGAAGAGATGGCTGATAAATCTCGTGAAGCAGATTCCGATGGCCACTTGGAAAAGAAGGACAAGGCCTTGAAGTCTTATTACGACAAGAAAGAAGACGTGATGGAGGAGGACATCGGTGCGACACATTTCGTCTGGCTGGCGCGCAAGATGTTATTTCGGCGGTGCATCGACGCGGATTCTCGATTTCGTGTGTGGTGGATACTCGTGTTGCACATCGTACTCGTGTACAACTGGGTTATCATCCCGCTACGGCTCTGCTTCCCCGTGTTCAACCGCCCGATGTGGTACATCGACATGACCAACATCGTCGCTGACCTGCTCCTCTTCGTCGACATCTACCTCAACTTCAATTTGTCGTACACCCTCGACTCCGAGAAGATCATGGACACGTCAAGAAGCGCTCTTCACTATCTTAAGCGAGGCTTCCTCTTCGACCTTTTTTGTGTGATGCCGTTCTGGGTTCTCTCGACATCCGACAATAACTTCTACGTTCGGACGGCACGACTACTCAGGTGTGTTGAGTTATTGTATCGTAACTTCACTCGAACGACTGACGACTAAGATGTGCTTGCTTCATAGATCAAGGTCATTTTACCACCACTACCTGGAATTTAACAGGCTGTGCAAACTCACAAATCGTGGGCGGCTTGCGATTCTAGGATGCTTGCTGGTCTGGCTATACCACGTCATCGCGTGCCTCCACTTTGGCATTTCCAACTTTGAAGGATTCAGTCATGAAGAGGAAGCGTGGATCCCAAGTGAAGACATTTACCTCAAGCAAATCAACAACACCCACTATTTTGCCGAGCACGAGGTCATCCTCTCCATCGATGACGAAGAACTTCACGTGATCGCGGGAAAACAATACTTCCGGTCCCTCTATTACGCGACCAACGTGCTTGCTGCACTCGGGAAGACGATCGAGCCAGAAACCGACATCCAGTACGGTATTGCGTTGTGCTTCATGCTAAGCGGCTTCCTCATCACAGCGATTGTCGTCGACAACGTCCAAAAACGATTCACGGCGTCGGCTTACGAACAGAAGGAGTTCTACGCCATGCGAACCCGGATCCAGCTCTTCCTTCGTCGCCAGAACGCCCCGGTCGCGATATTCCAGCGAGTGAACTCGTTCTTGGACTTCTGGTGGTCGTCACATCGAGGAGCGTTCATCAGCCAATTGCTCGCCGATTTACCTGCCCCGGTAAAACTCGAGATTCTCCAGAGCATCTGCAGTCCAGCGCTCCAAACGATCGGCTTGTTAACTGGCGTTCGACCCGTTCTGGACAAGCTCGAGAATTTCTTCGTGACAAATGCCACTTTCATCCTCTACGGCCAAGGAGAAGTCGTGTATCGACAGGGTGACTACGCGAACGGCCTGTTCTTCTTGCTTGAGGGAGACGTTTGTCTCATCGCAAACGCGCAAAATCCGAGAAGCGTCCCTCGCGGCAGCTTTTTTGGAACTGCAGCCCTGCAGCCAAAAGAATGTGCCGACGGATACGGAGAACACGTGAGTGCGACCAAGGGCTGTATCGTGTTGTTCGTGTCAAGAAGTCATCTGCTCGGGATGGAGAAGATCTTTCCGGCGCTCTTCAGTGAGCTCTTGGCTCTGGAGTCGAAGCTTCTCACGAACAAGATGATGAAAGCAAATTTGAGGTTCTCAACGGTTTCGCGTGGGCGATCGAATGGCAGCCGACGAAGTTACATCGCGCAGTCCGCCGACGCGAAGACCACATGGAAGTCGAAGCTGTTCAGTGCTGGGGTATCAGCATTGGACCCTGACTCCAAGTTCGTGATCTTGTGGGAGACGTGGCTGTTCCTGGCGATGACAGTGCAATGGTTAGCCGTGACGGTGCAGATGTGCTTTCGCATGAAGCAGACGCGACATTTCCAAGCTGATGTCGCGACTGCTGTTCTCGAAGTGTCTTTCTTCATCGACGTCTACTTGCGCACGCGGATCGGCTACTACGCGTTTGGCAACAAGATCATGGACCCGCACGTCATTCGGTCGTCATACTTTCGATCGAAAACGTTCGTGATCGATCTGCTCTCCCTCACACCGCTCTACGTCTTCAACTGGTTTCGAACGCCCGCGCACCGACTCGATGGCCTCAACATCAACAAGATTTTTCGCGTGTTGAAAGTGCCAAACCAACTGAACTCGCTGGAAAGCCGGTACTTGAGGCATACGACGGAGCTGCGGTTGTTCAAGCTCTTCTACTACACGTTCCTGCTCGCGCACATGTTCGGGTGTATGTGGTTTGACTTCGCGTCAAATGCATCCCACTTATTGAACACCTCCTCAGATCAAGCGACGGAGTTCGGTGACGACGACTGGCTTCCACCAGCGGAGCTTGAAACGGCGCATCTCAACCACCAGTACTTCGCATCCATCTTCTGGTCGTTTGGTCTCATGTCCGCGTCGAGTACGGGGGAGCTTCCGAAAACATCTCATGAGTGCGTGTTCGCAGTGGTGACGATGACATCAGGCTTCTTCCTGTTTGCATACGTCGTCGGGAACTTCACAGACATCATCGAGCTGGCAGAAGGAGACAACCGCGAGTTCCTGCAGCATCTCTCTGCGTTCCGATTGATCAAGGCACATTTCAAGCTTCCCAAGTCGATCTCCGAGCGTATCAAGACGTACTACTGCTTCAAGCGGTACCACACTATCACCCAAGAACGGCATCTCGAACGGTGCCTGCCTCCGTCTTTGCTGACGGATATTCGATTGGTCCACTTGAAGCCTATGATCGACAAGGTGTCGTTTCTGAGTGGTATGGAAGGGTCAGTGACGCGGATGCTGGTGTCGCAGTTTAGTCAGAGACTCGTGCTGCGGGACCAGTTCGTGTGCAAGTTTGGTGACGAGGGATTCGACATGTACTTCGTGTTTACTGGAGTACTTGACGTGCTGCTGCCGGCAGAAATGGTGACTTCGGAGGAAGAAAGCGAGTGGGAAGTGGGGCGAGACCAAGATAACGACCGATCCAGTGCGAAAGCCGCCTCCAGTGCGCAGACACCGGAAGATCCGCAGGAGCAAAAGCTGAAGAAAGTGAACGAGCTCACGTCGGGAAATTACTTCGGTGAGAACGGGTTGTTTACCAAGAGCCTGCGCAACGCGTACGTGCGAGCATCTACCTCGTCGATCCTGTACAAGTTGTCGCGCGAGTCGCTTGAGTTGGTCTTCGATCGGTACCCCCAGTGGAAAGAAAAGGTGTTGCGGATCGCAAATTTACAGCAAGAGCAACAGCGGCTGGCTCGGTTGACGAGGGAAGAGCAGCATCGTCGCTCGGATGAAGCAAACGGCTCAATGCTTTCACGCATCGACATCATCAATCGTCGTGCTGAGAAGTTGGAAGAAGAGTTGCAGCTCGTTCGCATCCGCCGAATGGACAGCACGTTGAAGAACGCCCAAGACACTGAGCCACCTGAAACTGTACGCGCGTGGGATCGATTCGTCGTCGAGCCTTGCAAGGTCATCTGGAACGACTTGAAACATGGCGCGCGTGCTCAAAGTAGTACGCATCGCCAGTGGCTGTGGTTCATGACTCTGTGCACGATGTACAAGGCGTTCATCGTGCCCTACCGCGTCTCCATCGACTCTCTCGACCGCTCCACGGCTGCTGCGTCGTTTGTGAAGGCGGTAGAAGTCTTTTGCGAGGTCATGTTTGTTGTGGATATTCGGGTCAGCTGGAAAGTGAAGGAGTGCCCCGACTCGATGGAGCTCTACGAGCAGAGCCACCAGCTCATGTATCGCAAGGAGCGCTTGATGTGGGATCTCATCGCCGCGATTCCTCTGGATCGTCTGCTGTCCGACTTCACGGACAGCCCATGGCTCCATTTGCTGCGATGCGTGAAAATCCGCAACGTCGCGGGTTACATGAATGAGCTCAACCGCCGCAGTGTGTCCGTGGAAGCGAATCGATTTCGAGGCGTGTGCATGATCTACGGGCTGTGTATCTACTGGGTCGCCTGTGGTTATCTTGCCATCTCTGAGCACGAAGGGTTTGGCGAAGAGTGGAATGCGTGGCGACCATCGACGGCGTTGGAGATATCGAACGAGCACTACCCGTCGAACGAGCAAGTGATGCTTCGCATGCTGCGCGGATTATTCTTCGGCACCACGGCGTTCATCAAGAAGGGCAAGACGTTCACGCCAGACTCGACGGGGCTCTATATCTTCAGCGTGCTCATTTGCTTCACTGGTATGCTTGTCATGTCGTTCATGATCGGTGAGTTCGCAGCGCTGTACATCTCTCACATTTGGAACGAGATCGACTTCCGCAAGAACCACATCGCCGTCGAGTTGTACTTGGACCGGCTCGAGATCAGTGACGAGCTCAAGGAGCGCACGCAGCGGTTTATGTCGTCGCTCTGGTCGGCCCATTCTGGCGTGGACTACGCTGCGATCTTCAAAGAACTGCCCAGCTCAATCAAAAGCAGCGCCATCGTTCACATTGCGAATCGTCCGCTGCGTCTGTTCATGAGCACCACGTTCCGAATGATCGCGAGTGACGACGCCAAGGACCTCGAGCAGTTCACGCTAATGATCGCCCAAGAACTGCATTTCGAGGGGTATCCTCGCGACGAGAGTGTGGTCTCCGAGGGTGGCATCTCACGCGCCATGTACGTCATCGTGCGAGGTCATTTGATCCTGTGTAGTGCCTCCAATGCGTCAATTCCGCGCCGAATCCTCCGCAAGGGCGAGTATTTTGGCGAACGCGGCTTACTTGGCTGTGCGGTGAGCGACGTGACCGTGCGAACCGTGCGTGCGTGTGATCTCCTGTCGCTGCGGTCTGAGAGTCTGCTCAAGATCATCCAAGAACACGCGTTCTCGTCGTTGGCACTCGGTCTCATCCATCGTGCGATGGTCTACCTGGGCGACCAACAGTTGGCAGGCAGCTCGCGGAAAGACATGGAGGACCAGTGGGGCGAGGCGCTGCTGCATGAACTGTTCAAGCTCAAGGCGACGGCACGCGGGCGTCCGTCGTTCTATTCGTCTGCCACACGAGTGTCGAGAGAGCACGTGGACCGGCTCGCCAAGAGCCTTGCAAACCCAGCAGACTGTGTACGTGCGTTCCTGCCGTTTCTGTACCTCGTGCTGCCGTTCGACCCGCTCGACTGGAATGCTACCGCACGATGTGTTGCTCACTCCAAGTCCACCGTCGTAGACGCAGGAACGCTGCCCACGTTAGCCGCCGCCGTGAACGCATTGCCGGCAGCACGTTGTGACGTCCAGTCGATCCCCCAGGAAGAAGACGAAGGAGAGGGTGTCTCCTCAGACCCACAGCTTTCTGGCGAGGCAGCGATCACTCAGGTAGAAGAGGCGGAAGCGGCGATCACCGTGGAGGCAGCAGTCGTCGACGTCTTGGAGGCTGCGATCGCACTGACCAACGATGTGGCTGCTGAAGCGGAAGAGGAAACTGTTGCTGTGGTGGTTGTCGAGGAGGTCGAAGGCGCGGCAGTGGAAGCGCACGCTGAGGACGTCGCGGTGCCATGCGAGGAGACCTGTGAGCCAGCAGCTGAGCCTCAAGTGATCCCCACCGTCGACTGGATCGCAGAAGCACCTGAAGCAGTCACCGCAGACACAGAGCTCCCTCAGATGACAGAGGAGGAGGCGGCGACCTTGCTGGAGGTAGCACTCGCACTGACGGACGGCGTGGCCGTCGAAGCCACGGAGGAGGAAGTTGCCGTGGTGGTAAGTGAGACCTGTGAGCCTCAAGTGATCCCTACAGTCGACTGGATCCCATCAGCACCAGGCGAGCCACAGCCACAGCCAGCAGCATCCTCAAACGTCCATGAGCCAGCGAGCGACACCAAGTAAGACAAAAAGCCGATGATGCTCCATCGATGAAGAAAGACAATTTGGCTTTTGACCACCAAGTCCGTGTTTATGTCTGCGACATGTGCGGCAGAGCGGGATGGATCTAATGTGTCTATTTTCGTTGTATTATAGATTCAATCGAGTCTACATACGTAAATATATGATATAGTGCGGACTGTATCTGTAGTTTTGGGATGCCACCGAAAGCCATCAAAAAGTGGCCAGTTCTTCGCAAACAAGAACCGCAATCATCGTCTGAACTCATCGCGGCGTCCGCATTAACGCAGCAGACACCTGAAGCAGCACCACCACGTCTTCCTGCGTCTGCATTCCCACATACACCCTCTCATGGCGTCCACGGTGTCGTACTTTGACCAGCCGCTGTCGTCGCCTCTGGCCGCGATGATGGCGTCGAACGGCGGCGGCGGCGGCTTCAGCTTCGCGTTCGACGAGCCGCTGGTGTTCGGCGAGACCTCCAGCGAGAGCAGCCACACGTCGTCGCCGCCGCCGGCGCCGTACTCTCCGGACGCGTCGCACGCATCGCTGGTCCAGAGCACAGACGAAGACAGCGTGGACACGGGCAGTCGAAGGCGGAAGACCGTCAAGACGCCCAAGGCGCTGGCGCTCAAGCGCGCGCGGCGGTCCGAGATCGAGCGCAAGTCGCGGCTGCGAAGACTGGTGCGTTTGGGTCGTTGGATAGGAAGCAATCGTCCGTATCCGAATGAGCTAACGAGTTGATCCTTGTTTTGATAGGATGAACTGTCTCGCATGCGCGACCAGCTCATGCGTCTCGAGTGGGAATACAAGCGTCTGACCGACGACGAAGGGCTCAATGAGCTCGTGTTCGAAACAAAGAAGACCGAGAGCGTACAGATCGTGGCGAGCAAGAGCCACTCGGACAAGACGCGTATCCACAGGCGGCTCGCGTTCATGACGCAGCTACTGAGCGAGGAGCAGAGCCAGCTACGCAAGATGCTGCAGGAGCACGAGGTCTTCCAGGAGACGATGCGGTCCGTGTGGAAATGCGACCTCAGCGAGGACGCCCAGCGCAGCAGTGCCAACGCCGGCTACACCATGCCGCCACCAGAGAGCTCTCGTGAATGGGTCCACCCGGCTCGGTGCTTCGCGTTCCTGCGCGAGACGTACGAGCTGATCTCGAGCTTCGACGCGAGCCGCGACTTTGAAAGCTCAGGCCATTCGATCATGGGCTGGACGGACAAACGCCGCGTAGACGACGCCACCGGTCACTTGCAGTACGGCTTCCGCAAGACCTTTCTCGGCCAAAACGCCGAGACGCTGCTCACCAAGTCGTGGGACGTGCTGCGCGACGCCAGCAAGATGTGGAAGCTGCTCGTGGACCCGAACGTCACGACGGAGTACACGACGCTGCAGGTGTTCAACGACGACCTCACGCTCATCCGCAGAGACCACACGCACCCGCCGCTGCCGTTCACGTTCCTCACGGCGCACGTGCTGTTCCGACTGCAGACGCCTCAAGGGTACTTGCTGTGCTTCCGTACGATGCCCATTCCGGAGATCCAGGACGCACTGGAGCCGCATGAGATCTGGTTTGACATCCTCAACTGGACGCTGTTCAACCACGTGTATGACGCGCAGGGCCGCATTGCGGGCTGTGAGGTCGTGGTGGGCGGCTCACTGAGCGACCCGTCGCAGGTCACCACCAAGCACTGGCTGTTTGAGTTGATCATCTCGGTGCTGCGCTGGGAATCCGTGTGTGTCGCGCCGCTCTTCCTCATGGGCGAGTCCTCATGATGAAGCCCCGCATCATCATTTTCAGTAGGTCGGCAAGAAATGTACTAATTTATGGTCAAATGATATCTGGACTTATCTGGATTTTGGCCAATCAGAGAAAAGTGATTGGGCGACACCCTGTCTAAACCGATACCCGCCCAACATCTCATCTGGAGTATGGAAACCAGTTTCTCCATACCACGGCAAGGGAAAGCAACAAGGGAATATGGGCACGAGTATGCAGACGCCTTTCATGCCGATGGAGGGCGCGTGGGACGACGAGGACCAGGAATTGATGGAGATCCTTCTGCTGGCGACGCCGGAGGAGAGCGAGACGCTGCCACACGCGGTGGAAGCGCTCGAAAAGGTGCAGGAACGGCGCCACGCGCGCTCGGCGACGATCGACGCCGCGACCAAGAGCAAGCCCAAGGCCAAGCTGAGCGCGACCGAGAAGAAGGCGCGCCACCGCGAGGTCGTGCGGCGGTCGTACCACCGCACAAAGGTGCGATTTTGATCAAATTCGGTGGGGAAATGACTGAGATATAGCCATTTTGCTAATGCGTCTCGTGACGTTTGACACTTTATAGGAGGCGACGAAGGTGCTACAGGACGAAGTCAAGGCGCTAGAGGACAAGTTTCGCTCGCTCACAGCCGCGCGGTCCGATTCTGTGACGCCTCAGAGCGGCGCGAAGGCCAATGAGGACGAGAACATGGAGAAGGAGATGATGACGCGGCCGATCGAGTCGGCGTTGGACCGTATCGACGCGTTGAAAGAGCAGTGCGCGACGCTGGACGCGACGTCGGAACAGCTCCGTAAGGAGGCCGTGAAGCTGCAGGGCGTGCTGCTGCGCCATCAGGAGTTTGCGCGTGTCGTCCAAGAGACGTTTGACGAAGAGCTCGAAGAGGTACGTTCCCATAATGAGTCGGTGGTTTATCAGGTTACAGTCGTATTGATTTTCTAATGTGGACTTTTATTTGTGTGTAGAGTAATTCCGAGGAAGAGCACGAGAGCATCGTGTCGTCGGCGCCGTCCAGTCCGTCGACGGCCACGACGTCGGCTACGACCAGCTCCGAGGACGACTTCTCTCCTGTCAAGGCCACGTTCAAGCGTGCGTTGTACGCGATCGCCAAGCCGACGTACGTGGAAGACGGCTTCCAGCCTGCCGCCATTGCTCGCACAGCCCGTAAAGAAGTGGGCTTCTCGCCGCTCACGCCGCTGGACGCCAAGCGGCTGAGTTCCGAGACCGTCAACGACATCGTGGGCTTCTCTTTGAACGGCCGAGCCGTGTCCACGGGCGCGAGTGTACTCGGCTGGCAAGACCGCCGCGTGATCGACAAGACGACCGTGCGGTTCTCTCTTCGCAAGCCGTTCGCTGGCCATAGTTGCTTCGATCTCATGGCCAAGACGTGGCAGTGCTTTTCGGATCCAGTCTGTGCGACCGAAAAATTCCGAGGACTCATGGAGCTGCGGATCCTGCAGCGTGTGAGCGACGACAACATCATCGCGTTGCGGGACACGCTGAGCATGGACGGCGAGAAGGTCTTCCGCTTCGTGTACATGCTGTTCCGCATGCCGACGTCGCGAGGCTTCCTCATCGGCGTCAAGTCGATCAACGACCCGCAGTTCCTGAACGAGAAGCAGAAGCGTCGGCTCACGCGTGACGGCAAGGAGATCCAGTGGGTCGACATGAGCGGCTGGTTCCTCTTCGACCGTCAGGGCTACTTGGAGCCCAACTCGGTGTTTGTCGAGACCGGGTCCGAGGTCGAGTACGGAGGCAACATGGACTTTGGCGACGCCTCGCAGGCCGTGACGCTGGCCATGAACACGCTGTCGACGGTGCTCAAGTGGGAGACGCTCATGGTGGCTCCGTTGTTCGCTCTGCCGCCGTCCAGCGAGTGAGGACAGACGGACGCTAGGTAGGAAGTGTAGTCGAGTGGCTTGGTTTGTATAATTTATTTGATTTCGAGTTTTTGCATTACGAACGAACCGAACGTCGCAAATCACAAATGTGAGGAAACGCGTAATATTACCGTGCCATTGATAGCGTCAACTCCCGTAAATTACGACTAGTTTGCCTATTATAGTAGGCTCACAGACCATCATTCTGCTCGTGAGCACAGGAATTGTCCTTGTTGAGGCGCAACTTTACTTTAGACTCACGGTGCCGTCTCCCTTGACTTGCTGTAGTCTCACTTACCGGGTCCACCTCCGACTCCTCGAATGGAGACAGAACTTCTACTGACCATCACGGCGGACGAGCTGGAGCGGCTCCTAACCACGGGCGGCTCGACCAACGCAACCACGACCACCACCAAGACTTCCGCCGCGATGGCGTCTATCGATGCCCGGTTAGTCGCCGATGACGAAGACAAGCGCACGCGGCGCACGGAGATCGAGCGTCTCTCGCGGCGGCGGCGCCAGGACACGCTGCGCACGATGCGCGACGACGTCAAGCGGCTGGAGACGCACTTCGCGTCGCTCATGGCCGGCCACGCGAAGCGCAGAGGCGTAGACGCGGCGTGGGCTTCGCACGAGGCTCTCGAAGATGCCGGTCTAACCGCCGCGTCGAACTGGCCGGCTCAGGAGCCCAGCCTCCAGCAGCTCCGCGAGCGGTTCATCGACGTCACGCTGGCCATTGAGCGCGTGGAGGAGCAGCAGACGCAGCTGCGGCAGATGCTGCGCGCCAAGCAGCTCCTGACGTTCTCGCTGCAGTCGCTGGCGCGGACTTTCGTGGACGACTGGCACGACACGCTGCCGTTGCCCGTCGTGGAGACCTTGGAGTACACGCCGCTCCGAGCCGACGAGTACTTCCGGTTCATGCGCGACGCGTACAAGGAGATGACGGCGTTCGATGCCTTGCTGACCAAAGACCACTCGGGAGGCACGTACATGGGCTGGACCAGTCGACAGCACGTCCATAGAGAAGCTAGTGACCAGAGCGTGCCGGTGTCGTTGACCAAGGCGTTTCCAGGACGCCATGCCGAGTCGCTGGCGAGGGACTCGTGGGATCTGTTCTGTAGCGAGAACAGGCAGCGGCAGATCCTGGGCGACTGGAGTAACGGGCTCCACTGCCGCGTGCTGTACGAGCTCAATGAAGACGTGGTCGTGGTGTACCAGACCTTCCAGCGGCGCCACGTCGAGAAGCGGTTCCACTCGGTGCTGCTGCTGTTCCGCGTGCAGACAGAGGACGGGTTTGTCATTGGCACACGCACGATCCCCACGCCCTGCGTCCAGGACACGCTCAAGGCCCCGGACAAATGGACCGACGTTTGCACGTGGTAAGTCTCTGTTAATTTGTTTGTTTTCCGGTGGAAATCTGGTATATCTGACTGACTTTTGTGTCCTTCAGGCTGCACGTACGAGGGCTTAAGAGGGCTGCAGGCAGTGACGGTGAGTCGTCTGACGCGGGCGTGGAGGTGGCGTTCGCGACGGCCCACGCGGCGCCGCTGCCCGTGCCCATTTCTCAGC
>JAADXB010000572.1:0-11883 GCA_023337495.1 Pythium diclinum
TCGACGTCGCCAGCGCCACTTCGGCAGTCAAACCAAACCAAGAGGATGACGAGCTCGGCTACAAACACTGTGTCCTCCCGAAACGCGGACGCAGGCAGCGCTCAAGTCGACTTGTCGGCGCCGTCATCTCCACGGCAGATCCACATTCGACCGTTCTTCGACGCAAACAAGACCTGGGTGCCCTTGACTGATGGTCGCATAGGGTGGTTGATCCAGAAGCCCGACCGAAAGTTGGCCCAGCTCAAGTTAACCCAGAAAATGGCCGAACGGATGTTCAACGAAGCATTCAATGCCAAACCTCCAGTGTATGCCGCCGCTGGGGACTATCCTTCCGATGACGACTTCGAGCGTCCGTCAAAACGCACCAAGTTCATCGACCGTTCTCACTCCTTCATCAGACCAGGTGATTACGAGTGCACTGATGACGACTACGGAACGGAAACCATTTGCACGAGCGACGAAGGTGCTAGTGCAGGTGCTGGCTCCGGCAACAGGGGGAAGTCACAATTCACTTGTGAGCACGCCGCGAGCGACAGCGATGATGGCACCGAGGAGAAGTGGCCGATCCCTTGCTCTACCAGACTCGCCAAAGGTGACGAACTGTTAGATGGTGCTCCTGGTAACGACGAAGCAAAGGAGAAGCAGACAACTCCTCGCCGCAACGCCTACGAAGCCACCGAAGAGAAAGACTTGGTGCCTTTACGACAGCCCACCGACAAAGAGTGGCAGGACTTGCTCGCACTCGAGGAAGTCACTGCCGCCGATCATTGTGTCGAGCCACAGCAATCGTCTGCGTCAGAGTCAAGGCCGGCGTTCGCGGGACAGCTCGTGCGAGAGACGGCACGGGAGCCTGTTCGGGAGCCAGCACAAGCAACCGAGCAAGCAGCCGAGCAAGCAACCGAGCAAGCGCCGGAGGAAGCGCCGGAAGACGCGCCGGAGGAAGCGCCTGAGGAAGCGCCTGAGCAAGAGCCTGCACCAGAACCTGTGCACGAGCCGCCAGTGTTTCCTTGGGCGAGTTGGCCGAGTCACGTCGTCCACGTTCGGGCAAACTTCAACCCCACGGAGTTGACATTTCCCAACTACTCCAGCTTCGGATTGTGCGGATGCACGAGTCCGTGCCGCCTAGACTCGTGCATGAATGGGCGACTGCATGTCTTCTGCGACAACGACTGTTGCATGTTTGACGGGCGCTGTGGAAACAGCCTGCGTGGAGTCAAGTGCCTCCAGCTTGTGGAGTGCCGACGAGGCAACGGTCTCTCCATCATCACGACAGAAGCCATTGATCGCGGTGTCGTTCTAGGGGAGTATATGGGCGAACTTGCAGTCGGTGTCGCTGCGCCAAACTCCGGGTATCGGCTCGAACTGACCGAGAGAGCAGAAGAAGCCCCTAATCAGCGCGTGTCCATCGATGCCTCGCGATATGGCACGATCTTGCGGTTCATGAACCATTCCTGCGACGCGAATTGCCGCTTCGTTGAAGTCTCTAACGGTCGTCGCCATGCTGCGGTTGTCGTGACTACGAAAAAGATCCGCGCCGGAGAAGAAGTCACGGTTTACTACGGCCATGATCTGTGGTTTGTGTGCAAGTGTGGCAGCGACAAGTGTCTTCACCGTGATCTTCACGAGGCAAACGCTGAGTAGGCTACGATCGAATGCACATGAGCGTAACAAAGGCAATTGGGGAGCAATACATATTTACATGTATGAATGTTAGCCACAATTAGTGCAGTAGCATTTCAATGAGGCGGCGTAGGTATGTTGAGAACGAAGTCTGTGGGTTGGGATCGGCTGTCGTGCTGGCAACATGACTGGGTAGGCTGTGTGCGATCTGTAGCTCGACCCGAATCTTTGCCTCGAGAACGGCGCGAATATGGTTCAACTGGTCGATGGCCACTCGCACATCATTGAGCTTTGTCAGCGCTACACCAAGCGCGGTGGCTGCTCGCTCAAAATCCTCGAGCTCGAGCACGCGGGAGTTAGCGAGGGAGGCAGCAGTGTTGTGGAGAAATGCGCGTCGGGTAGACTCCTCAAAGACCAGCAGCGCCGGGGTTTGCACCGTTGCCCCACGGGCATGCTCTTCATCGGACATCTTGGCGATTGTCTTTGCTGATGCGTTCGCTGCGCAAGAACTTGGAGTGGAAAGATTCAATTGCCGCGCCCACCCCTCGCAATATTTCTGAAATATTCTTGCAATGTTTCTGTGCTCTGATTCTTTCATGCAATATTACAGTTTTGTTTCTTCGTCAGACGAAATGTTTCAGGAAGTTTTCCCGGCTCTACAGGCGCCGGCAGAGATATAGTTGCGCGCCAGATCCCGCCACATGTTTTTTCGGGGCTACAGTTGCCTGCCAGAGGCATAGTTGCTCGCCAGACAGCTCAGGCGCCGAAAAATCTGTGAGCTATAGTTGCTGGAACGCCACTCGTAAGGATCCACATGGTTGGACTCTCCCAGTCGAGGATCGAGTCCATCATGGACCATCAGTCCATCACACTCTGTGCATTTAATTCACATCGCAGCAGCAAACTTGGATTGAATTTCTCAAGAGAATCATTTTTCGGTGCCGAACTGGTGAAAACTCGGCTGAAATTCGTCGACTTTGCATTCGCAGCAATTATTTCTTCGTATTTTTTGCAATACTGGTACCGTATCGTGTATGGTAGTGCTGTTTGGTGGTTGTACATATAGCAACGTCCTGGGGAAGGCGTTCAAGGCACTCTAAGAGGTGATATAAAATGAGACAACGTAGAACACTTTGATACTAAGGCCCATTTTTGGGTTTTTCATGGGAGACGAAATAAGCGGGTGGATACAATTTTCGTACTTAACCGAAATCGCGAGAAAACGTCAATTAAAGATTCTGTCGAAAATGGAATAGATGCGTACGCGCGAGTCGAACAGCGCAAACGTGGACTCGCAGGGAGATTACATCTCCGTCTCGGACAGATCGGACTCCGAAGACGATTATGAGTCTATGCACTAGAGGGACAAAAGGAAGACGAGCCCGAGCGAAGAAGACTCGGAGTAACGGAGCTGCTCGCTATAAAAATGCATACTGTTATCATGGCGCAGGTCATTTTGATCCTTACTGAGTTTGTTGTTAGGAACTCGAGGCTGATACATTTGTTCCAAATTGTTGGTGTATCCGTCTAAATAACACGTTATATCTGATATACGTCGACGAATCTGTATTTCTAACACGTTATATCGGTTAGAACACCCAACGAAGCATCTGTATATTTGACTTGTCGAAATGTCGAAAATGAGATCTTTTGAGGGAAACCCGAGTTATGTCGTTTTTTAGACAGATCTAGAGAGAAGCGACACCATCACTAAATCGAGCTCGAGGAGTTCTATCGATTACGTCAATAACCCGTTTTGGGTTTTTCAAAAAATGGACTCGAGGAATCTTTTTTGCCGGACCACTGCGGCATCAGATTGGCAGGTTTTTCCTCCAAAACGCGTCCAATTGATAGCCCTTGTCGCGCTGATTTCAACGGTGTGCGTAACTCCGTTAGCATCAAAATAGCGTTAGTATCTTTAGGTTCTACGTTGTCTCAAATGGACTTTGCCTCATCTATGTGCTACAGTGGGATGTATAAATGACGCATAAATGACGAGTCCGTGTTAGCTTTCACCTGCAGCTCGTAATATTGGTGTTATCTTTCACATGCGTCTCGTAATCTTCCAGCAACCCTTGGAAGATATCCGTAAAAAAGTCATTCGGCGTGCATCAAAGGACCACATACAAAATGGAGAGTTCACTGCGCGATGGTGCGTGTTGTGGGCTATGTGGCAGGACGCCTACCTGCAACGCTGCTGGCGGTGCGAAGGCAGTGACGACGACAGGGTGAGTTCCGTGGGTTTTCTGAGCACTTACACACGCAGTCTAACTGGTTTCGTATACAGGAGTGGTGCCGGCGCTCTCGTGCGCGACCTCAAACATCTCACCAGCCTCCTTGGGGCGTCTGTTTCCTGTCTGAACGAGATGCGCGTACACGTTGACCACATCAACGAGTTACACGCGCACCTCGAGATCATGGTCGCGCGAATTGAACGCAGTGAAAAGGCGTCAACAATGGAGTCCTCGTGAGATGTCGTAATATATGCTAGTTAGTTCATGCTAGTTAGTTGATATTAGTTAGTTCATGGTGCAGTGAAGTAGCCTGACCTGGCCCGGATGCGGGCGTTATCTCATCAGTTCCAAACATCAAACTTCCAAATCAAGATGATCGGACACGCGGCATTCTGGGAGTTCGTCCTGGAAACGGGGACTGCCGGGGCGCGTGCCTACGCCGGCGGAGCGAGGACATGGGAGACGGACTCCGCGTTCCTGATAACACTACGCGGTCGCCAGTTGCGCACGAGTTGGCTCGCGCTTGGTCCGGCGGAGATCGGGCGTAGGATGGCCGAGACACCGGATCCCAGATACGACGCTGAGGCCAGGCGCATTCGTTCGCGGCAAGCGCCGGCGGTCGAGACGGGGCTTTGCGATGGACGCGGTCTCCGCTACGTGAGAGCCGGGTCGGAGGAGGAGGACGACGGCGAGGACGACGACGATGACTCCGACGACGATGACTCCGTGGAGGGTGACGACGAGGAGGGAGACGATGGGGACGGCGTGGAAGATGACGGCGAGGAGGAAGACGATGGGGACGGCAAGGAGGAGGAAGACGATGATCAGAGAGACGGGGTGGAGGACGATGGCAAGAAGGCTCGTGGCAAGAATGCTGCCTCGCCTTCCTCTGGCAAGAATGCTGCCTCGCCTTCCCCTGGCAAGAAGCCTTCCCCTGGCAAGAAGCCTTCCTCTGGCAAGAAGCCTTCCTCTGGCAAGAAGGCGCCCTTGAGCACGACCTCGGCCAAGAAGGCGTCCGAAGTGAGTGCTGCGGTCGGCGACAACGAGAGGGAAGTACACCGAACGAGGAAGACGGCGACCAAGGCAGCACTGCTGACCGCTATTGCGGGTATGGAGTTGGAAGAACTGGCCTCTGCGAAGCCCCTCCTGCGCGCGGTGGTCGGCATGGTCGTCGCGGCTGCCAGGGATGCCGGTGTATCCACGCGCGTCTTGGAATCGATGGCCCCGCGCCTTGCTGACATCTTCACGATGGTAGACGCGGAGCCGAGGCACAGACGCCTCCACGACGCCGACGAAGTAGCCGCGGCCAATGAGGCACTACAGAGCAATTTGACTCACTCTACGCGCGAGTACGCGGCGGCTCACTCTGCAATGGCTGCGGCTTGTCGCCGTGTCGGTGCGCCAAATCCGGACGAACCGGTGCGCATCGTGTCGCTCTTTTTCCCGACCTTTCCTTCCCCGCGATCGTCCGCCAACTTGCCGGACGCCGCCAACTCGCCGGACGCCGCCAACTCGCCGGACGCCGCCAACTCGCCGGACGCCGCCAACTCGCCGGACGCAGCGAAGTCACCGGACGCCGCGAAGACGCCAGAAGCCTCGCCGGACGCCGCGAAGACGCCAGAAGCCTCGCCGGACGCAGCCAACGCACCAGAAGCCTCGTCGGACGCAGCCAACACACCAGAAGCCTCGTCGGACGCAGCGCCCATGGTCGAGCGGGCTAGTGACAGCGACGGTGACGTCCAGGCAAGCGTCGTTGCACCGGTAGCCGAAGCAGAGGAAACTATGACCAAGAAGGATTCTCGAGGAGCGAAGCGACGCACGGCACCCCCAGTCGATCCGAGTGGAAGTGTTGCCTTACGCCTCCGCCAGCGCAAGCGCCGATCGATCGAGGACAGCAACGTTGGCGCTGCCTAGGAACATGCGATGACTAAGTAGTGACTTAGTAGCCTCTGTAGTTGCGTTAGTAACCCCGCGAATCCGCGTTAGTAACTTCGACCGAACATGTCGTTTCTAAAGCCGTGTTTCTATCTCGCTTCTTCGGGGGAGTTGAAGCACGACATCTTTGGACCACACACAGTGGGCGAGGATGAATAATGACTCTAGCGACTTCGAATCGGACGACGGCACGTCGTTCCTGGCTCGCGCTGCAGCTCGAGCGGCCGCCGCGGACGCAAGGATAGCGCTGCGCAAGACCCGGCGACCAGCACGGAGAGCCGAACGCCATCGTTCCGTGGCCGGCTCCCAGGCACAGACGGACAAACGGTCTGTGCCGGAAGACGGTGGCGCCGATGCTTCTACGACCATCGCCAAGCGACAGAAGGCACCAAGGAACCACCCAGCCGAACCATCGCCGCAACCGCGCCAGCGGAAATCATCAAAGCGGCTCTCGAAAACAGTGGACCTAGTGGCGAGAGCAGACGGAACCAAGCCCGCTCCCTCAGTAGTGAGGTCATTTCAAGAACGACTAGACGGGCAGTGGGTCGTCGGACCATCCGGGCGGCTCGAAATCGAAGCAGTCACTACGGCGGCGCTGGGGCTCGCCACTCTCCTCCCGACGCGCCATCAGCACACCCCAACACCGCTCGAGTTCCAGGATCAGGTGCCCGTGTATCCGTCGATGAGAAGACTGAGCACCGAAGACGCGAGAGTCCTCTCCACTATGATGCGTACAGCAGCCCGGGTGAAGGTCACTCACGACGTATCAGAGCCGGACCCTGAACCTGTTCTCGAGGTCGTGGACCTAGTCAGCTCAAGTGCGCCGTCGGATTCAAGCTCAAGTGCACCGTCGCAGTTGAGTGCTCCGCTCCTCCAACGAACAGACGCTGCCGCCGCAGCCGCCGCCCTCGTTGATGCGGACCTCGAAGATATGCTCGTTTCGCGGTTGCTTCAATTTCGGCATGATATGGCCGAGAGCGAGGACAGTGGTGGGGGAGTGATGGGGACGCAGAAGATGATGACGACTACCGCGAAGGCAGAAACGAAATGGACGCTGTAGATGCCATCAGCCCGGTGCTCGCGATGACACACGTGTCCGGTGTGCTACGCGGCCCGAGACGATACCGACAAGCCAGGTGGCCGGGCAACGTCGCCCTCCTCAGCGACCACTACAACCCGTCACTCCTCGTATTGCCCAAGTTTCCGCCATTCAAGCATTCGTGCGGCTGCCCCTACCCGTGTGTGCGGGCGTCGTGTGAACACGCGACGGCTGGGGTGTTCTGTGACGACGCGTGTTGTCCCTACGAAGGGAAGTGTGGGAACGGCATCGAGACATCGAAAAGTCTCAAGTTAGCGAAGATCCACGGGACAGACCACTACGCGGTCGTAGGTGTAGCTCCCATCCCGGCAGCCACGGCAATCGGGCAGTATCTCGGCGAGATCTACGTGGCCGTTCGTCAGACCGCACGGCAGATGGCAGACTCGTGCGAGAAAAACTCTGGGTACACACTCAGCATGACCAGCCCGGCGGTTCGTGACAAAAGATTGAGCTTGATGGTCAACGCGGCCAAGCACGGGTCGCTAATGCGGTTCCTGAATCACTCTTGTGCCCCAGTGGCCGATTTCGTCCAGGTAGCGAACGGGCGGCATCATACGGTCGTCGCAGTGACAAGGCGTAATGTGAGCGAGGGGGAGGAGGTGACGGTAGACTACGGGAAGTACCTATGGTTTCGTTGCCAGTGTGGCGAGCCTGACTGCCGCGATGTTCATCTCTCGAGCAATTCTCAACGAAGTAGTTCACAGCTAAGTAGTTCTCAACTAGTTAGTCATAGCTAGTTCGTCAAAGCTAGTTAGGCATTGCTAGTTAGTCATAGCTAGTTAGTTATAGCTAGTTAGTTATTGAGTCCATTGACAACCTATGTGGTCATCGATCGAGATCCTTACACTACGACTGCTTCCCACAGAACTTCCTGAACTCATCGAGGACGGTTTTGGCTGCAGCCTCCTCGGGGGCCTGCCGTTGATGCTTCGAGTCACACAGTAGACGCCACATGACGAATACCCGAGCAGAGCGGACGGCGTCTGACGTTACACGAGTACCGGGAGGCGCCTCGCGAACCCCACGCATCTCGTTCTGTGCCTCTATTAGGCAGTACATCCCACTGCTCTCGACGTCACCAGATTGCCGACTCGGGACCAAGCACACGTCGATCACGATGAGCGGAATGTTGCACAGTGTCGCCCACGAACAGAGAAACGGCCAGCAATAGGCTTCCCACGCGTGATGAAGTCGACGTGCATATCGAGGATCGCCCATCGGGTCATACAACAGGACTCAAAACCCTGCTGCTTCACGTACGACGGTCACAGTGCACCAATGAAGATTGTCGAATGCGACCGGGAAGATGATGACCCGTGTCGCTGAGATCGGCAGTTGCGGCACGTATAGAGATGCGACGTCAACCGCTTTCATGACCAACACACCCGAGAAGTCACTGGCAGCTTGACGGAGAGCATACTCCATCACTGCCGTGCTTAGCCTCGCATTCCGCGCGAGGTATCCAATGGCGTCGGCCCATCGAATGGAGGTTGCAAGAAGAGGATCGGTGGTGCGGATCGACAGACACGTCGCCAAAGGGTAGACGCTAGCACATCGCATGATAGACGCACAATGTTCCCCGCGGATACCACCGACGGCGTCGCACGAGCTACGAACCCAGGCCATGTCTGCGGTGAAGTCCGTAAAACGCTTTCGCGCAGAGTAGAATGCCTCGAAGGACCGTAAGTTGTCGGCCGAAAAGCCTCGGACGTCGGTCGTAAGTCGAGCTACCCACTCCATACCCTGGGCCGTGGTGGGTTGGCCTCCGTCGAGCTCTGCACTACGAATGCTGGCGGACAGATCCTGGAGTAGATCGTACGGGATCACAAAGTTGGCAACGAAGCGACGAGCGTCCACTGGCTCGTACGTGGCTCTTGCCTTGATCACTCGCAGGGACTTGTCCGCGAAAAGACGCGGGAAGTCGTCCCATAGCCCCATCACCGAGGCAATGGTAGGTGAGGAATTGAGCGCGCGGACAAACATCTCCGTAGTAACTGGACACGCAGACTTCTGAGCGATGATCGCACGGCGACCGGACTTGCTCAATGAGGCGGAAGGGTCGATCCGCGTGACCCCACGTGATGTCCGAATGTGCAGATCCAGTGACGAAATGTCGGCAACGGCGAACGGTATCGGCGTCGCACGCGAGCCATCGTCGTGCAGGGTCGCCAGCTGGAGCCCCACTGGTAAAGAAGTAGATTCGTCGTCGTCGTAGCCTGTGACTTGCAGTGGGACATCGAAGCCGTTCACGTCCAGCACGTCCGCCACGTCCTCCGCGTCCTCCACGTCCTCCGCGTCCTCCGCGTCCTCCGCGTCCTCCGCGTCGCTATCGCTGAGCATGTCGAGTCCGAGCGAGTCGACAAGCGCCAATACTGTCGCGTCATCGACGGTGTCACACGCTTCTCGGTAGGCGTTGATATCGACCTCGGTGATGCCAGCGCCGTCAGCCACCTCGCAATCCGACGTCGCCCACGACCCCACGAACGACCCACAGGCAGACTCCCATTGTGCGATGCTCTCCTTGAACCGCGGCGTCGACATCGCCATCAGTGCCTTCTGGACGTCCGCGATAGCATCGACGAAACGTCTCCTCTTCTGCAGGTTGCTTAAAACGACGGAGGTACTAACCTCATAGCGTCGCAGGCGGACATGGGCGACTGAAGCCATCTGAGTCCTTCCTCCCGAGCTTGCTGCGGCCAGTCCGTCGCTGTTGTCATCACTGGCAGCGAAACCCATGTCAGCGTGCAGCAAGCACGTACGTAGAGACTGGGCGTGCGCTACACCTTCGCGCAGCATCGGCAGGAATTGAGCTGCATGGCTCATGCGCCACCGAGTGGGCACAGATTCTTGCGGTAGATGGGGCAGCTTGAGGACGTCGCGGGCGACGAAGATTACATGGCGACACGGGAGGGCCGACGTCACGGCGAACTTGCACGAACACTTCCACGATCCACTGTGCACGGTGTGGCGCTGGCTGCCGGGGGCGAGAGTCTCCATTGTGTACTCATCGGCTGCCCCACACGCCCAGACGTATCGTTTCCTCGCGAACACATACGCGTCCCATTGGGCCTGCATCTGCTTGCTGGCGTAGTCGCTCGCATCACGGCAGAGCGAACGGACGAACGGGTCGGCCTGCGCGCGCAGCAACATGGACGAAACACTGCGCGAGATGATCTTCAGTTCTCGGCGCAAGACGGACGTGTGGTAGGCGAAGATCGCCTCCAGACACAAGTCCATGCGAAGCTGGCGCCCGAGCATTCGCTTGAGATGATTCCAACTGGCCTCTAGTCTGTTGTTGGTTGAGTTCAGAGCCGTGAACACGTCGCTGCGTTCGCTGTCGCTCCACATAGGCCGATAGGAGTACCACCGCTCGCCCATGTACTGAAGGAATAGGGGGGGAGACATCTCGAAGCAGCTCGTACAGCAGACGTTGTTGGACTTGAAAGGCCGACACGGTCCCCGCGTAGACCATCGCCTTTAGGATCCTCATCACTGCCTCCCGCGTATCCACGTCCAAACCGTACTTCCGTATCGTGACCACATAACGAAGCCACTTCAACACATGGAACTGGCATAGTAGAACACGGGACCGTGGGAGCACATCCAGGAGAACCGCCCATTCGGTATAATCCTTATCTATCACCACCGACTTGACCACGTCGACAGCGTTGTTGGTCACGACAAAATGACTAAGCAACGTCGTCATCATGGTCTTCGTCTGCTCCGTGCAGAGGAAGTCCGCCACCGACACGCCCTTGCCAGTGGCTGTGGTCACCATGATGCTGCCTACATGTGATACCTGTTCAGTATAAGAAGAGATGCAACGAAAGTAGCTTGTGGTAGCACTCACCGAGATAAAATCCTGCGTTGTTCGTGTTGTGCGTAAAGTCCAAAAGGACATTCTCGCCCCAGGCCTGAAAGATGGCTCGTTGTGCGGCGCTCTGCAGGAAGATGCCTCGCACCTTCCCCGCGTCGTCGTCGACAATGAGACAGTTGTTGTTCTCGATACTGGCAAAGCGCGTGAGCATGGCGCGCAGATTCGCAAAAGCTTTTCTGCCGCCAAAATGATCCCGCTTGAAGTTGGCGAGGTCCTGGGACGAGAAGGATTTCCCGGTGAGCATGCCGACGACGTCGCAGACGTTCTTCGTTGGTGCATTGGCGAGCACCATAGCCCGCAGCTGCACAAACAGATCCGCCTCTGTAATGAGCTTTTGGGTGACGTATGAGTCGCGGACATCATCCGTACACAGGTGATTGTGGCGGACAACCTAGAATACAACTAGTTAGTCATGACTACTTAATCAAGAAAGCTAGTTGGTCATGACTACTTAGTCATGACTACTTAGTCGGAACAGTGACCCACCTCGTTCTTCGTTCGGTACGTCCACTGGCCGTCTTCGCGACGTACTGCCTGGACAGTGATGCGACCGCCGCACCCAGTCGCTTTCGTCGCGGCTGGAAACCGGACACCAGTGCCGCGGGACACGCGGTCGACGCCATGGCAGCAGGCTAAAACGCGCTTGTGGTACGGCATATCCGAAGGGATCAACGACGACAGGAACTCGGCATCGAACGGGAGGCCAGAGTCGACGCGCAGCTGCTGCTGTTGCCTACAACCGATACGTCCGGTGAGTATGAAATAGCCGCAAGTAGCAGCGGTATACTTCGCTCACTTACTTGTTCCAAGCCTCCCTAGACGTAGACGTGCGTGTGGGACAGTGCAAGCATGCGCTTTGTTCGTACTGTGCCCAGGCTTCGTTAAACGCATCCAGCGATGCGAAGTCGCGGCACCCGAACGGCTCTACATCTGTGACTGTCGGAATCGTCCTCCTCTGCTCCACAGCCTCGCGCATTATCGCTGCTCGTGCCTTCCACTTCGGCCGGCTGCGCGGCGGGGCAAAGAGAGGGGCTTCGATAACGCGCATTGTAGCAGGCAGGACGGGGGCTGATGCAGAAGGCGGGGGCTAGAGCTGTGTCGAAGGCGCGAAAATGGCA
>JAADXB010000573.1:0-11862 GCA_023337495.1 Pythium diclinum
CCAGAGGGCGATGACGACCAGCAAGGCAGAGATGGAGGGCTCAGTGACCAGGACACGGCAGAAGCTCGTCTCAAGAACGACGCATTCAAGTTTTACAAGTCGACTGGTCCGGGCAAGAAGATCAACCGCAGTTTACAAGAGGAAAAAGAGAAGCTTTTCGACTGCAAGCAAAAGGTCAAGTCGATCTCCACGCGTGTGAACGCCGTCAAGCTCCAGATCGACGACGCCAAGGCCAAGCTCGATGAAAAGCGGTCGCACCGTCCGCCAGGATCACTCAACTCACCCAAGAAAGCAGCTTCCAAGGCCTCAGGCACCAGCGATGACATGGTCGTGGATGAGGAAGAGTTCATTCTCATGAAGGCCGAGCGAGAAGCCAAGCGGGACTACAGGTCACTGTTCGAGGATCTCAAAGAGGCCAAGGCCGAGATGGAGTTCACGAACCGCAGCGTGGAGCTGCTGCGTATGCGGCTTGTGCGTGAGTTTGAAGACTGGTTCGAGGAGGAAGGCGTCCACTTGGCTGCTGCAGCGAAAGACGATGATGGCTACGACGGAGTAGGCGGCTCCGGGTCGGGATTTGCCTTCAACGCCATGCTGTTCTCGGGCAAAGAAGACAAACTGGATGACGGTGAGAAGTTCGACCAAATGGAAGTGGATCGCATCCGAGCCCAAGACCCGGACTCGCTCGCGTTCTTCCAGGCTCAAAAGAAAATGCGCCACCAAGCCATGGGCGGCGCTGCTGCGCAGAGCAAGTCTCTACGCAAGAGCAAGCGAGGGGTGTGATCATACGATGGAAAAGATGCAACAATACGTCGGTATCTTGTCGTCTCCTGTATTAAATAGCTTCGAGATCCAACAAGATCGAGTGAGACGGCTTGCTTTTGTGGTTTATTTGCTACCTCTATTCTGCTTCTCAGCGACCTTGGTTTTCGACGGACGTGTACGGAGACCGTGTCGTTCTGGGCAGAAAGAAGCCATCACCGAGGTCCTTGAGTAGCTCAGTCTCATCCCCAGACTGACCTGACGCTGCACCTTTGTCCTTGCGGTCCTTCTTCTTCTTGTGCTTTTGCTTCTTCTTGATCAGTGATGCGTCGGGACTGCTCTCTTCCTGGCCGTACGCTTCGCTGTCTACTGCCGCCGCGGCTTCGTCACCGTCACCGTCGCCCGGATGCGAATTCCGGTGCTCTCTCGAGCGGTGTTTCCGTACGCCGTTGCCACTACCTCTGCTGCTTCCACTAGCACTACCCCGGCCCTGGCTTCCACGACTTCCAAGCGGAGGCTTCTCCACAGGGAAGATACCAGAAGTCCCATGAATGTCAGCAGCAGCACTCGCGAGTGCAGGTGGCGCCTCAAACTCGCCCAAACTACTGTGGCTGCTAGTGTTGCTTCGATCTGTTGATCGTGGGCCTTGGCGAGATCCCTGACGCGAGCCTTGTCTAGACTGGAGTCGATCGCGAGGCTGGTAGCCGTCCGCGTTGAGAGGTGCAAGCTGGTCACCATCCAGTGAGAAGAACCGCTCTGGCGGATACACTTGTGGTGGGTACTTGAGCGCTGTAGAAGTGGGCGAAGCCGACGATGGAGGCGTCGATTTCCCAACGGAAGAAGACGTCTTGGACGACGAGTGGCCCTTTGATTTGCGTCGCTTTTCCTCGCGGTGCTTGCTACTGCTCTTGCTGGACTTGGTGAGAGGTAGGTCGGCGTCTTCAGGCTCAAGAGGCTCTTCTTTGGAGTAGGAAGACGCAGGAGGCCGCACAGCTGACGGTAGGCGAGTTGTACCGGGAGAAAGCAGGCGATGCGATGGTGGAGACGATTGGTTGGGAGGCGGGCCGCCGATCTCATCCATGCGGGCACTGTAGAACCCACCACCACCACCACCTCCGCTGAAGCCACTACTGTTTTCCATCGCGGCACTGGATTTACTCGACGATGAAGGCGGAGGCTTGCCGTTTTGGCTTGGCTTGGGCCGCTTCGCTCCAGACGACGACGCCACTGACCGCACAGTCAACGTTCCAGTGGTCTCATCATCCGATGAGACCTCGGCGCCGCCGGATTCTACCGTCGGTGAGCCCATGCTGCCGCCCAGCGTCGGCAGTTTGATCTTCTGGAAGTCACTCCGTGGTTTGATCTTGGGTAGTTGCCACTCTTCTTTGTCTTCGTGCCACACTGCTCGCTCCCAGACTTTGACGAGCTCGTTCTGAGGCAGAAAAATCTCCACGAGCTGCTCCAGCAGCTTGCTTTCTTTGGTCTGCTCACGGATCGTATCCAGCAGATTCTCACGCTCTCGCTCAAACTCGTTATTGAGATCCATCACCTCCTGCCGTGCAGCCTCCAGCTTGGCGCGGTACTTGGATTCTTTCTTTTTGGCAGCCGCCAAGTTTGCCTGGGCCACTTCCTGAGCATTCTTGAGCTCGACTTCGATCATGTGCTTTTCAATGGTCAGCGCCTTCTTCGCAGCTTCGTATTGAGCTTCTCGCTTGGCCTTTTCCTTGAGCTTGATCTGTGCGCGACGGTACTCAACCTGCTGCTTGAGCAGTGCGATCTCCGAGTCCACCACGGGTTTCCCTTCGTCGTTGACAGACACGTTCCGTGTGGAGGACCCTCCGAGGATCTGGCTTTCGATCTTCTTGAGCTTGTTGTGAAGCTCTTCTTTCTCTCGCAGATACGACTCCATAGCCTGCTGCGTGCGCTCCAGTTCCTTGCCCATGCGGTCTTTCTGAGTCAACATGGCACGGTTTTGCTCGTGGAGCTCAGCCTTTTCCTTGATGTGGTCGTCTGGGATCACTTCCTTCACCACGACTTCCTTGACGATCTTGACTTTCGGTGGCTCTTTCGCGCGAAGCTCAGCTTCTTTGATGAGCTGCTCGGCCTTTGCCATCATCGCCTTGGCCTGGGCGTCAACAAGTGCAGCTTCTTGCAGAGCCTTTGCGATCGCTGGGTCTTCTGCAGGCACTGGAGCTGCCTGCTGAACTACTGGAGCTGCTTGTTGGATCACTGGAGTTGCTGACTGGGCAGGGGCACTGGATACTGGTGGAGTGGGTGTTACGGGAGCTGTTGCGGCACTTGGCACTTGGCCAAACGCCGTGGGTGCCTCTCCTCGTGGTGAGACCACAGCTCCAATGGGTGGGAGGCTACCCGGTCGTCCGGCACTGCCCGGCTTGGGCGAGTTCAGAACGTCCGAAGAAAGCACGCGCACTAGATCCGGTGGCTGAGGCTGCAGTGGTGGCTGTGGCTGTGGCTGCGACGGTGGCCGTGGCGTCGTTGTCTGCTGTGTTGACGTCTCTTCTCTTGGAGTGGTTTGTTGCGGCTGATCCAGGTCCTGGGTATGCTCTTGCTCCAGTTTTTGCTTGGCTTGTATCTCCTTCAGTGCTTGTGCCTCTTCCATCATGCGCTTGGCTCGCTCCATCATCTGAGCTGCTTCTTGCTGGTACTTGGCGATCTCCTCTCGCTCTTTCGCGACCTGGGCGTCCGTGTCGGCTGATGGAACGACGACACTTGGACTCAATGGCCGTGTGGGCGTCGAGACGCCACTGAGCGTGCCACCAACGACGGAGCCTCGCGACTGGACCTCGAGCATCTTCTTGAGTCGCTCGATCTCCTCCTTGTACTCCCTTAGCTTGGCATCCTTGGGATCTTCATTTACGATCGGTTTGTTCTTGATGTTCTTGGCTCGGTTCGCATACCGCAGTGTCGACAGCGTCTCATCGTAGTTGTAGTCAGCTGGACTGATCGCTGCGACCATGAGCGTCTTGGTGTTGCCACCCAGTGAGTCTTGCAGTAGACGCGTGAGCTTCGAGTCTCGGTACGGAATATGCTTGCCCTTGCCATCCACGAGTGCCGAGATCACGTTGCCCAACGCCGACAGCGACAAGTTGATCTTACAGCCTTCCTTCAGACGACTGCCCGTCGCTCCTGTCTTGCTCTGGCGCTCACTGCCAGCCAAATCCACCAAATTGAGCTACAAAACCCGAATTTCCACGTTAGCGAGCCAATTTTTGATCAAATGAGGATCATTCAACGCACTTTGCCGGCCTTGAAATGCTCCTGTGCGCCAACTTTCTCGCCCATCTCGACCACCACCGTGAAGATTGAGTGCGAGCGTGAAGATCCTTCGTTCTAGACACAAATACAGTCATTCAGGTGCTCAAAGTCCCAAAATTCCCAGAGAAAAACGTACCATGAGCGTCGCGCCGACCGTGCGGTTCTTGAAGCCCTTGCTCATGACCTTGTTGATGGAATCCACGTCGTTCACCACTACCTCGATGAGCTCTTTGACGTACACGGACCCGTCCTGGGCTTCCTTGAGCTCGAGCTTCTTCTTCTGATCATCGGCCAGCAAATCGCGGATCTCTTCGTTGTAAATCTCCAAGTACGACGCCCGCACCATGTATTCTTTCGACGGATCGGACGTGATATTCTCGAAAATGTGGTCAAACGAAAGCGGGATCACGCCTCGCAGCTCCGGTGGACTGTCGCGTCCTTGCATCGTGTGGGTCTTGCCGCAACCAGTCTGTCCGTACGCGAAGATCGTGCCATTGTAGCCTTCGAAGATGCTCTCCACGAGCGGGTACCCGGACTCGTCGTAGAATTGGCGCTGGGACGTGGACTCGTCGTACACCGAGTCGAACGTGAAGGACTTGATCTGGTCGTTGTCTGGACAGCGGATGCCCACGACGCCGGCCTGGGTGTCGATCGTGATGATGGACTTGCGACCTTCGTTGTTCTCCTTGGTGCTGAACGGCCGACACCGCACGACGACCTTGACCGTCTCCTTCTCCTTGCTCTCAGGACGAGCGGCCGCAACAGGCGCAGCACCCTCGGCGTCCATTCTTGAACGCTATAAGGCCCTACACTAGCGTCCCCTCTAGCCGATAGCAGCGACAGCGGCAACGGCGGCGAGAGCAGCGAGTCCGTGTCTGGAAACAGCGTTTGCGTTATTCTTGAGACTCAATGGCCTCGCTTATCATTAGATCTACTCCAGGCTGAGCCGTTGTCTAGACTCAAAATAACACTTGAGAAGTCATGCCATTCATACTGTCGGTGCCTGGAGAGTCAGAGGGGCATACAACACCACATACAAATGAGAAAGAAGGCGAGGGCGTCATGAACAAAGATGTATTCAATGATGGAAAGCATGCTGCTGCTGCGTTCAATGGAGATAACACAGCACCACAACCAGGACGATCTCCATGACAAGAAGCTCTGCATCGTGCAACGCTGCTCATCGCACACGCTCCTCAGTCAGAGCCGCTCAAGTTAGGCGGCGTGTTCCTGTGGGTCACCTGGCTGGACTCAGAAATGACTCACCCATCTTCAGATCCCAAGAGCCAGCTGCATGAACCATGGTGACGCCACCGACTTGAAGCCCGCGCAGTCAACTCTTGTTCACAGCGTCTTTCTCGTTGCCGTCGCGTGAGCTGTCGTCCGCAATGTGGACTGTACAGATTTTCTTGCACGCTTCACGAGATGTTCCTGGGAAAGTCTCCTTTCGTGCGTCGTCATCATACTACTAGTAATTGAAGCAGTTCACCTTCAACTCATGGTCTCACATCCATCATCGCCACGTTGCCCCCCTGAGTCCCTGACCCACACCCACCAGCTGGGCCCGTCTCCAGCGTGGCGTGAAAGCCGCATGGCTTCACGCGTCACTTGTCAACTCTAAATCCCAGTCTGTCGGGATGACGCCTGTCGCCATTTCACAGATGGAAGCCATCCATCCGGAGCCACTTGGCCCATGCGTCCAACCGTGGCGGTTGCGTATTCGTCCACAGCCCCAGTGGTTCACCAAGTTGGTCTCTTGAGTCAAGAGTCTTGACACGGCCTCTACCCACCTGAGTTCGCAACCACATCGCGTGGTCTGTTCTTGAGCCACATGACTTGACGCCTCTTGCCGCACGTACGCTTACGGCCAGAAGAAGTCTGTCCGCGACCCTTTCCACATAGGCAGATGTCTGGCTATGCCTTACCATTCGCTCGAGCGGGTGCGGCGGCTCGTCACCGTCTTGAGATGTGTGCAGGTCTTCATGTGAGACCATGGGGCTGGTAAGCGAGACCGTAGGGTCTGGTGTCTGAAGTTCAGGACGGACCGGCAGACTCCTATCACTCACTCATTCCTCAATTCGCGTCCTCTCGCACAACCACCACTACCACCACCAACACATCCATCGTCATGAACGTTCTCGCCATCACTGCTCTCCTGGCCTTCGCTGCTTCCAACGTTGACGCCCACGGCGGCCTCGTGGACCCAGCTCCTCGTGCGCTCACGACCATGGGGCTCAGCATTGACAGCACATTCGGCCACCCGATCGTCATGCGTGCCTCGTACACGAACGGCAAGGGCGGCAACTGCCTCGACTTCACGCAGGACAAGAACCTCAAGGCGCTGGCCACGGGCAAGTCCAAGATCAAGATGCGTGCCAACGACGGCGCTAACCACGTCGGACTCTGCACGGCGTACCTCGTGGACCCACGCGACAAGACCAAGAAGCTCCAGGTCGGCCAGCAGAACGACTGCATGCGGTCGCTACACCCTGGCCCGGGTGCCAAGGGCGACGCGCCCATCGCTGCCGAGATGACTATCGACATCCCAAGCGACGCCAGCAAGCTGCCGTGTGACAACGGCCACTGTGTGCTGGAATGGGACTGGGAGGCCTCGCACATCACGCCCCACGAGCTGTACAACAACTGCGCCGACGTCAAGATCAGCGCCAGCGGCAGCAGCAACAGTGGAGGCAGCGGCAGCAACCCAGCTCCTGAGCCAGCCCCCGTCACGACGACCAAGCCGCAGCCAGCGGCGTCGCCGAAGCCAACGTCCAAGCCTAAGCCAACGTCGGCTCCTGCCGCGACCTCGGCTCCATCGCCAGCCCAGGGCAGCACTGGAAAGTACGTGTACATTGGCTCGAGCCCGGACCAGTCCGCCCTCACGCAGTGGTGCAACTGGAACTGCCCGCAGTTCTGTCCGGAGGACATGTGCAAGCTTGCGTAAGAAGCTAACACACACACGGTTTTTGATTCTAGATGTAGAGCCTCAGGAGCCTCCCAGTAAGCAGTAGCACGCAAAGCTCGTTCTGTAGTAGTCAGTGAATATAAACTTCTCAATCAAAAGTACATTGAGTTGGTACACGTACTCGTACTCGGTATGTCGTTCTTCCCATTGATCCAGCATTCTCACAGCACATACTGTAGCCGGCATCGCCCACAACGACCCACACGAGCTTACCAGATCACGCAACGCTTGGTCGGGTTCATTGGCGTGCCGGCAGCGCACTGGAAGGTCTCCGCAAACTTGTCAAAGTTCATCGCAGGGCCGTTCACACGCCAGTGGCCAGGCGAGTGAGGGTCCGTCTGACGCAGCACCTCACTGTAGCCCGCCGAGCGCTTCTCACACCACTGCTGAGCGAACGACAGGAAGAAAATACGGTCGTCCTCCTGCTGCGTCTTGGCAGCCGACTCGCCAGTCGCGTTCTTGTGGATCTGGTACGCCTGGTACGACAAGTGGATGCCGCCGTTGTCGGCGATGTTTTCGCCAAGAGTGAGGTTGCCGTTCACGTTGCCCAGCAGCTGACCCTCCGACACCACGGGGAACGTCGAGTACTGCGACGCCAAGCACTGCGCCCGCGCCTCAAACTCCTTCGACACCTGAGGCGACCACCACTTGCGGAGCGTTCCCTTGGCGTCGTAGTTGCGACCCTGGTCGTCGAAGCCGTGCGACAGCTCGTGACCCATGACCATACCAATACGCGCGTAGTTGGCGGCCGCAGGGTACTCCTTGGCGCTGTAGAACGGCGGCTGCAAGATCGCAGCAGGGAACACCATCTTGTTGGCGCTCGGGTCGTAGTACGCGTTCACGGTCGACGCGAACATATCCCAGCTCGTGCGGTCCACTGGCTGGCCGATCTGGCGCACCTTGGCGTTGGCCGTGAGCTGCTTGAGCGACAGCACGTTGTCGAAGAACTTGTCTCTCTTGATCTCGAACGGCAGCTTCGACACCGAGTCCGGACCGCCGATGTAGTTGCGCACGTGCTGCAGCTTCTCGCGCGCGGCCTTGACCGTGGCCTCGTCCAGCCAGTCCTCCTGCGACAGCAGACGGCTCATCGAGTCCTCGATCTGGTCCACGAGCTGCTGCGCCGACTCCTTAGCCTCGCCGCCAAACACCTTCGACATGTAGTACTCGCCGAGCTGCGCGCCCAGGAACGTGGTCGTCGTGTCCACGCAGTACTTGTCACGCGGCGCCAGCGAGCCCGCGCCACGCACAGCGCCGTGGAAGTCGTGGCTCGCACGACGGAAGTACTCGCCCAGCACGTCGCCGAACGAGTCGATGACGTGGAAGCTCACGTAGTTCTTGAGGTGCTCGAGCTTGAGGCTGCTCAGCACGGCGTTCTGCTCGTCAAAGTAGCGCGGCGTCATCACGATGATCGGCACGTCTTTGACTGGCTCCTGCTTGTCCATACCGCCGAGGTACGCCGACAAGTACGGGAACTTGCTGCGGATCTGCTCGAGCGTGAACGGCGTGTTGGTGCTCCACGGGTCGCGCAGCTCGGCGTTGGTCAGCGAGATCGTGGCGAATGCCGTCTCCGTCTGCAGGATGTTGGCCGCGTACTTGCCCACGTCGTGCTTGTCCAGGTCGCCCACGGCGAACAGGTCCTCCACGTACTTGAGGTACAGCTTCGAGTACTTGTCCAGCTTGGCCTTCTCCAAGTAGTACTCGCGCGACGGCAGCGTCAGGCCTCCCTGCACGAGCGTCAAAACGTCCATGTCTGGGTTGGCCGGGTCGGCCTGCACGTCCACTTCAAAGAACGTGCTGATGCCAAGCGCCTGGTCCAGCTCGCCGGCGTACTTGAGCAGCTCGAACGTCGTCTTCTGTGAGTGGATGCGGCTGATGATGTCCGAGACATACTTGACGCTGTCCGCGTCCACGTCGGCCGTGCTGGTCACACACGCCTCGTAGAACTCGCCGATCACGGGCGGCTTGGCGTCGATGATCGACTGGATGATCTTCTTGTTGTCCTCCGTGACGGCGAAGAACGACGCGTCGATGGACGCGCCGTCCGACGGCAGCTCGTGGGTCGCGAGCCAGTTGCCGCACGCGTACTCGTAGAAGTCGGTGCACGGGTCGGCGCTCGCGTTGATGAACGAGTTGACCGAGTCGAAGAACGCCTTGTACTGCTCGTCGCCCGCGACCACACCAGTCGTCGCCGGGGCGGCGGTCGACGTGGTGGCGGCAGGCACAACAGTAGTAGCCTCTGGCACAGCGTCGTCCTGCTTGCGGAGACTGACAGTCTGCGCGTCCGGGACGACGCTGGTGACGCCCTGCACAGCCGGCGCGTGCCACTCCTTGCTGACGAGCGCGCCCGTGCACAGCAGCGCGGCCGCGACGCCGTACCACTTGCGCGACTTGGCGGACGTGAGTGGCGTCGACTGAGGCGACTGCGACTGCTGCGTGGTGGCCTGGACCTGGAGGCTGTCGGTGCCGTAGAGCAGACGCGTGGACTCGTTCATCATGGGCTTGACCATCGTGCTGTGGGGGAGGACGAAGCGAGAATGAAGAGGAAGGAGTGGCGTCCGCAGGGCGGAGGGAGGAGGTTGGTGAGCTGCTGGCGGTTGATTTGGATCTCCTCGAATGACCCGCCCAGCTGGCAAGCAGGAATGATGGTCATATCTTGGAAGTGGATCAGATGGGCTGATGGGCCGGTCACCCAGCTGCGGGGTAGAGAATGGATTGCGCGGTGATTGGTTGAAATGTTATGTCAAGTATTTGATTGGTGAATATAGAGACGTGTACTATGTGGTCCACATGGAATGAAAGATTGCATCGACGTGACGCGTAGACGAATGAGAAGGAAGACGGCTTACTTTCAACCAATCACACGATATAATCAGCAAGCATCGATCTCCAAGCATCCACCCAGTGATGTTGACCAAAGATTCTTTCCACTTGTCGACAACGATCATCAACATGACCCACAAGCTAAATTTGGACTGCACATTGATTGATCCCAGTGGGCCTTGCCACTGAGTGGCCCACGCTGGGACTACTCTACGGTAATATGCACACCATCGCGTTGGTTGCTTGAACTTGAAGCTGTGGGTCGTCGTACAGCATCCATTTTTAGAGGTATTTTCCAGACCAATGAATGGCATCCACTGACCATGGAGTTTTCTTTCATCGACTTTCAAAGGTATTTGGCTCCCAATATTTCACCAATCATAGTCCTCCAATTCTTGTCTCTCAGTCCATATTCACACCACCAAGTACATTTGATTCGTCTGCCTCATGTCAAAAGTTTGTATTTAATGATTTACGATATTGAAGTGACCCACCCCGAACCCCTTCCTTGTCGTGTTCTTCGCCGTCTCATCACCTTTCCCTTCCAGCGCTCGTCGACAACGAGCAGCTCCATCCAACACAGCTTACGCCACGTCAAACCACCATTTGCGTCGCCTCCCACACTAGACCCATCCGCTTGACAACAAGAAACCACCGCCACCACCATGAACCGCGTGCCTGCTTCCCCTGTGCTTCGCGGCGTTCGTCGCACGGCGTCCACTGCGTCCGTGCGCCAGTCGCGCCAGCGTGCCGCCGACCAGTCGCTCAGTGACAAGTTCAACCTCGCGTCGCTCAACGGCGGCAAGAACCCCTTCCAGACTGGCAGTGACCGGCTACTGGCGTTCAACAAGACGTCGATTAAGATGCCCGAGAAGCCTCGCAAGCTCAAGAGCGAGGGCGAGATGCGCGACGTGTACTCGCTCGACTACCTCATGGGCAAGAAGCCGGCGACGAAGAAGCAGCCACGCAAGAACCCGTTCGATGTCGGCAGCGCCAAGTTGATGTAGTTTGTTTTGATCCAGATCCCACCATTTTAAGCCCCACTCAATATTATCTTCATTCACACTCAGGATGCGTTTGGAAGACACTAGTAAAGTTCCTCTAGATGGAGCTGACGTGGAAGAGGGAGTCTTGGAGGCTGCGTGGATACCCCTTTGGCTCGGCATCGAAGTCCTGATATCAATCCACACACAGGCTCAGTACGTTTGCCCATGATAGTGTTAGAGAGCGTAGTGAAGCGTACCTCGATCTCGTCGATGCGAGACGTGATGGTGTCGAGATCCATCTCGTTGGGCTTGAATACAGCGCCTCGGCTGCGCTGCCAGCGCACTTGCGAGACCCAACCGCCGGCGACTTCGTACACGTTGCCATTGCGCGTACAGCTCTCATGACAAAGATACCTACACAAGATAAATAATCATTGAGTCGGTGATCAGCCGGTTACACCAAACACAGACACAGACAGACACGTACGCGACAAAGGGCGAGACGAGTTCTGGCTGGAGCTTTTTGAAGAGCTCCTCGTTGACGATGCCATCCGTCATTTGCGAGGCGGCAAGTGGCGCGACGACGTTCGCCAGGACGTTTTTCTTGGCGCCTTCCTTGCTGATTGTAAACGTGAAACCGGCAATACCCAGTTTGGCAGCGGAGTAGTTCGCCTGGCCAAAGTTGCCGTACAGTCCCGAGGCAGACGCGACGTTGACGATGCGACCAAATTCCTGCTCGCGCATCTGCTCCCACGCCGCCTTCGTCACGCTACGCATTTCGACACCTCAGTCAAGCTTTGACCAATAGACGCACAACAACAGAGCCACTTACTTCATGGTGCCCTCGAGGTGGACGCGGTAGACGTCGTCCCACTGCTGCTTGGTCATCTTCGCGAACGACGCGTCGCGGACGATTCCGGTGTCGGGTTATCCGTCCTAAAACTGTCCAATTATGTCCTATTTGTCCTACAAGAATCCGTAATATTTCCCAATGTTGCACTCATATATCCTACAATTGTCCTAAATATAGAGGAATGAATAGGAGTACATGACAAA
>JAADXB010000574.1:0-11841 GCA_023337495.1 Pythium diclinum
CAAGGTCACGAGCCGCCGGCGGCAGCGCAACCCGAGACGCTTCGTGGTCACGGAGCTGCCGCCCGAGCAGGACGAGTTCCTTTCGGAGACGTCGCCCCCACGAGACGTCGAGCGCCAGCAAAGCACCCACTCGACTGCCAGTGACGGACAACCAGCAGCAGCACCAACAACGGATGCAGCAGCTTCAGCTTCAGCAGCGACGCCCGCCGACGGCGCAGATGCGCTCGTGACTCCCCCACCAGCAGCTCCTCAACGGTACGCTCCTCTGTCTGTTCATGATC
This sequence comes from Pythium diclinum, assembly GCA_023337495.1. NCBI lineage: Eukaryota > Oomycota > Peronosporomycetes > Pythiales > Pythiaceae > Pythium > Pythium diclinum. The sequence goes on from JAADXB010000574.1 coordinate 282, forward strand.
TCTTCGTATTTGATGGCTCACACGCGTTTTTCCTTGTCTCTGTAGAACGTACCGTCCTGCCAAGATGGAAGTCCGCGGTCGATTCACGATCATCGATCTGTCGCCTGACTCGCCCGAGTCGTCGGCGCTGGACGACCCGTCGCCTGCGATGGAACACGTCGAGCTGTCGCGGTCGGTGCGTGCAGGCGGACAGAACGGCAACAGCACGACCAGCGTGCGTCGCCGCCAGCCGCCGCGTCGGTCCTCGCGGTCCGAAAAGACCATGAGCGCTTCGACGCCTACAGCTGCGTCGTCGTCGTCGCGCGCGATGCCCGAGTCGTCGGTGCTCACGGCCGCGATGCTGCAGGACGCCCACACGGCGCGGTATACGAGCCACGAGGACTCGAGCCACCACAACGGCAGCAGCTACTCGCGCGCGCCGCCACAGTCGCCACTGCGCGTGGATCTGAGTGCGTTGGACCGGCATCTCGTGTTCCTGCAGCAGGAAAGCCACGACATGAAGGCGCTGCTCGAGAGCATGATCTCGAGCAACGCGCGGTGGATCACGGCGCTGGCGTCGTCTCCCGACAGCAACATTGGCAGCGGCAAGAACCCCAAGGCCGTGCATCCGGCAACATCTCCAACGATGCAGAGCCACGCTGTGCCGGTTGTCGTGCCTGCACCAGAGCCGACACTCGAGCAGAAGTACGACAGACTCCAGCAAGCGCACAACGACTTGCAGGCCAAGTACGACGAGCTGCTGCGCGAGAGCTCGCAGCTCCAGCGCAACAACATCATGCTCGAGACGCGGCTGCGGCAGGAGACGAGCGTGAACGAGGAGCTCCGCATCCACGTCGACCAGCTCACGCAGTACACCGAGTCGCTGATTCTCGGGGCCGAGGTGCCGTCCACAGCCGAGCCGCAGCGTCGCCAGGAATCGTTGTCGTCATCTTCCACAGAGGTCTTGCTGCCTGAGCACGACGCGTCGGAGCTGATGTTGCCACCAGCTCCACAGTCGCTCACGAGAAGATCCAAGCCCAGCACGCCCGTGCTGCAGCCGCACTACAACCACCACCAGCGAACGATCTCGGACTTCAGCGTAGACAGCGCGGCGCTGTGGATGATGGACAACAACCAGTCCGGTCTCGAGGACGACGACGAAAGCAACGTGGACGACAGCGACATGGACGCCACGACCGCGCGCAACATTGCGATCGCCAAGGCGCGGCGTCGGCGGTGGCGCAACATGAGCCGCAGCGCCAGCATGAGCATGGAAGAGGACTCGGCCAGCAGCGTGTACAGCAGCAGCTACCGCGATAGCTGGGTCTCGCACTTCGACCCGCAGCTCATGAACTTCGACGGCGCGTCCGAAGACGACTCGAACCCGCTGTTTGAGATGCCAAAGTCCCGCAAGGTCCGCATGGACAGCTCCGACTCGAGTCTTTTGCTTGTGGAGTCGGCCAACAACCAGACGGAAGACGAAGCCACGGACGCCGACAACGACGTGCAGCTGCCTGCGTTCTGGCTGAAGCGACGGAAGTCGTCGGCCATGATCGTCGAGGAGCTGGAGCACGAGGTGGCCACACCGTCCAAACCTGCAGTCGAGTGAAGCCACCACACCATAGTACAGTAGCTGCAACCATGACGTATCATGGCACCTTTCTCGCATTAACTTAAATGGAACACCACACTACAGCCACTAGCGTTGCTTCCTCCACACTTCTCACACCACTCCATCTACTCCAGGTCTTCCCAGATCGCGGCATCCATCTCGTCATGGTCGGCGTCGCTGTCGCCGCCCATTTCCACGAGCTCACGGTCCTGGGTCGGAGAGTCTCCGTTATCCTGAGAGAAGAGACCTCGCAGCTCGTCTCGTGTGAGCGCTGTGTCCTTGGGCGGTGCCACAGCCTGTGAACTGGCCACGGATCCAACGCTGTCTCCTAGTGTCGCTGTCGCGAGGGCTCGCTTCTTGCGCTGCAGCTCCACCACTCGCTCTTCGATCGTGTTCTTCATGAGGAACCTCACGACCCGCACTCGCTTCGTCTGGCCAACACGATGCGCTCGATCGATGGCTTGGCTTTCGATACTCGGATTCCAACTCGGCTCCATGATGAACACTTGCGACGCAGCCGTCAGGTTGAGTCCAAGCCCACCAGTCCGCAACGACACGAGCAGGATGTCGACTCGCTTCTCGACCTGGAATGACGCAATGGCCTGCTCACGCTCACGCGCCGACATACGGCCATCTAGCCGACAAAACCTCAGCGTGCGTCCCTCTCGATCCGCATGGTGGTCACCACTGATCATTCTCGCGTTCTCATCGTGGATTGCGTCGGCGATCAGATCAAGGAAGCTCGTCCACTGGGAGACCACGAGTCCTCGCTCACCCAGTCGCTTCATCTTCTTCAATTCCTTCAGCAACACGGCCACTTTCGTAGAGTGTTGCGACGCGCTTCGAGAACTGGAACCTGCACGCTGTATCAACGCTGCGTCTTGACGCGACAGCGTTCCGATCTCCGCGAGTAAAGCTCCATTTCCGTCTTGAACTTCTTGCAACGGGTCGTCACTCACCAGCGAACACGAGTTACAGCACTGCCGCAAGCGCAAGAGCAGTTCAAACACATGCATGAACTGGCCGCCGCCCCGGCCTTGGCGTCGGAGGTACTCGAACACGCGCCGCTTGGTGGACCGATGCAAGATCGTGTAGTACGCCTTCTCCAGATCCGTCCCGAACTCTAGTTCCATAACTTCATCCTGCTTTTCAGGCAGCTGCACAATCGGCTCGTTTGACTCAGCGTCGACCGTTGACTTCAGCCTTCTCAGCATCACTCGCGACAGCACTTCGTGGAAGTCCAGATCCGGGGCGACGTGTTTCATACCTAGAAACGTCATCAGCGACGACAGATCCTTGCCGCTGTTCTGGATTGGCGTGCCCGTCACGCACCACCGCCGCTTGCTCTTCAAGAACAGCGCCGCTCGTGCGCGCGCACACGTCGGATTCGTGATCAAGTGGCTTTCGTCGAGAATCACTCGGTGCCACGTGAGCTGATGGAGTTTGGATCCGGCGATCGCCTTCTTCGAGTTGCTCAACCGCCTCACCGCCGTGCGCCACTGTCTCGAGTCGTTCATCTGATCGATCATGCGCTCTGCACCATCGCTGTCGTCCTCGTCTTCGTCTTCATCGTCATCGTCACGGCTCGATGTATTCTTCGCGACCTTGCACTCTTTCAGACGCAGCGTGTCGTATGTAGACAGCACGACGTCGACGCCCATGAAGTCCATGACGTTCTGAATCTGGCGGCGCGTGTGGCCCTGGTAGGAAATCACACTCAGATTGGTCTTCTCGCGGATCTCCTTCTCCCATTGCCCAAGAATCGACAGCGGCGTGATGATCAGCGTAGGCGGCTTGAGTCGCGGAATCACGGCTTCACTCATCGAACCTTCTTCACTGGATGCCTCCACACGAGCATTTTGAAGCGACTCGCAGATCAACGCAATACAACACACCGTCTTGCCCAGACCCATTTCATCAGCGAGGATGCCGCCGCGTATCTTGGACGTAAGTCGATCATAATACATCTCTCGTTGGCGAGCGGACGAAGGCGTTGACGTCGTGGGCAGTTTGTCCTTCTTTTCCATGGCGGTTGCCGGCTTTTCTCTGCGGATCATCCAGTCTACAGCTTCGCGTTGGTACGGCGCGAGCTCTGCACTGCATTCTGCCTCACGAAACGCAGAGTGGGAAACGCGGTTGCTGAGGCTCCTTTTCAGTTTGAGTCGTCGACGCTCTCGACGCCGATCATCGATGTGCGTGCTTCTGGCTTCGACAGTCAACGGGATCTTGGTTCGATAGTAGAAGGGCTTCCGAGCCTTTGGCGGCGGCGACGACGACGATGACGACGTCGGTGATGACGACGACGCAGTCGGAGATCCCTTTGGGGGCGCCTTCCTCGCTGTAGACCCCTTCGGAGACTCCTTCCTGACTGTAGACCGCTTCGGGGACTCGTTCCTGGCCGGGACGACAATGGACGATGAATCAAACGGGTTCACGACGAGGCTGTCGTCCTCTGCTCCCTCTTCTTCATCTGACATCGGCAGCCCGGCGTCTCTCAGACGGTTCCTCAGCATCGTGCTCAATGGATCGCCGTCATCTCCATCGCCACCACCCGCACCGGAATCGGCCACCGCTTTCGTCTCCACACACACATCTTCACTATCGCCACGGTCGTCCACGCCAAAGTCGTAATCAATCTCTTCGTCTGCCTCTGGCTCGTCTGGTCCGTCCAAGTCGATCTCGATCACCTCGTGCTCAGCTCTTACCGCAACGCGTTCAGTCGCCGTCGCTGCTGTCGTCGGAGATACATCATTCGTCGGCGACTCGGACTCGCCTTGCATCGTCGCCTCGCTCCAGTGCCATCTCGCCACGTGTGGCTTCGCCGTGGATGCCGACGCAGTCACTTGCTGCTCGGTCTCTGGCTGGATCTCCTCGCCGCCCTGATCAACTCTCTTCGCCACCGCTCGCCTCTGTTCCTCTTCTTCCTCATCGTCATCATCATCACTCATCCCTTTGAAATCTAATGCCGCCGCGATCTTCCGTTCTCCGTGTTCCTGCTCCTCTGCGTCACCGCCGTCCATCGCGTCGTCCTGGTCCTCATCTTCATCTTCCCCCTCCAAATGCATCGACTGCATCGACGCATCCAGATCTACCACCTTCTCGCCGCTCGGTTCTCCAGTCGTTGGTTCCTTCTCCTTCTCCTGGTCGTCGTTCTGTCTTCCTTTCTGCCGCCTCGCTGGCGCCATGGGCATGGGCGTTCTCGCGAGCGACAGCCCTCGTCCGCCCGTCGCGGCGTTGGGTGTCTGCGTCTCCGCCTCCATCGCAAACAGCACCGCCGACTCGTCTTTCTCGCTCGTTTTCGTGTCATCCAACGCGCTGTCCATTGAGAATCGCATGCGGCTGATGGGCGACATGCCCGCTAATCGCTGGCGCAGCGTCTGGGACATACTCTCCGACAGCCGCGTCTGATCTCTTGAGCCTTGGAGATCATTCGCTTCAAATCCTGGGAACGTGGACGTCGACGAGCGTGCGCTGGACGCGTGTGAGAAGCGATTCGACTGGCGCTTCTTAGGCAATCGTAGCTTCTCCAGGGAGCCCATGGCGGCTGCCGGGCTGCGCTGGCGACGCCGCGGTCGGTTGCTCTTGGGCTGCGGCGTGTGGTACACGTAGGAGACGTCTGACTGCATACTCGCGTCGCTATGGTTGCCACTATCGCCGTCGTCACTGTAGTCGCTCCGGTCGTCTTGTGTATAGAGCACTTGCGTGGCCGGGACGGCGTCATATTCCACCATTTCTTCACTCGCACCGGCCGGCGCGACGGACGACGTGCGGCGCCGCGCGTCATACTCGCGTGTCTTAGCTACAGGCGTCTGGAAGCGCACGGAAGAGCGGCGTTTACGGCGTCGCGCGCGGTCTTGTACTGGTGTTTTGGACGCGGCGTTTGAGGCCGCAAACGGATCAAACGACGAGCCCATTGTGCGTAGCAGGTCGCGCAGCTCGTATTTGTCGCTTGTGGTAACTTCGTACCGCGCATACTGGCGTCCAAAGTGTGTGCGCAGTGTGTCTTTGGTGTAGCTTTCCCATTGCCGCTCGTATTCTTCCTGCCATTTGCCCATGCTGGCGATGCGAAAAGTTGGCGATTTCGCCAACAAAAAGCCAACTGTCTTGTGACAACCAACGTTGGCGATTTTGCAAATTCAAACGCTCAAAACGCAGAAACCTTCACCAAACGATATTTTCCATATTTAGGCTCCGTGAATAGAGCAATGTGTGGAAAACATCCATCATTAACCTCTTATAACAAATATGTTGCAGTCGACCCGACTAATTCCGAATCTGAGACGCGCGCAACCTCCATTATGGGCGGGCTTCTTCGACCTCTTCGTCAGCGAGGTAGAACATGGAGATGCGGTGAAGCATCTGCAGCATTGACACGACCGCGACAACTTCCACGAGCGTAGGCGACGCCACGCCCGCCTCACTGCAAAGCGCGACAGTCTTCTCGTTGATGCGGGCTGGCGACCAGGACGCCGCGTGACCCACGACGAGAAGCGCGAGCGTCTTGCTGTCTTCTTCCGGTGGGTAGATCTCCATGACAGCGGCAATGGGATCACTGCTACCAGCCAAAGTCTTGGCGTCCGCGAGCCAGTTCTCTTCGACGGCGAAGTGCTTGGCGACAGCGTCGATGGCCTCCTGGATGGGCTTGCTCTGAGTGACGCTGGCAAAGATCTGGCCGATGGCCATCTTCACCTTGACACCCATCACACTCGTTTCAGGGTTCAGCGCCTCGTGGATCATCCCCGCCACTGCCTGGATGGCACGCGAGTGGTGCATGCTCTTGAGCACGGGGAAGTCGTAGCCGTACGAAGTCGAGAGGAACTTGGCAGCCTCGTCCTTCTTGTCTGGGATGCCCGCCAGAGCCTTTCGTTCGAAGTTCGACGCGCTCGGTCCTTGCGTGATCATCGTCCAGTACGTCATGAACGAGTCCGTTGACGGTGGAGCCTCCGCAGTGTGGAGCGCTGGGTCGAGAAGCTGCGAGCTTTGTCCGGCTGACCACGTTTCTCCCATGACGTCGCGCGTCTCGCGGTAGGTCTCGACCTCCAGGGGCATTCCCAGAGCATCCATGGACTTGTTGAGGTAGCCCATCATAGCCATCGCAAGGAGAATCGACTCGGTAGTCGCCGCATCCTTGAGCTGCTCGCGCATCGTGCTGCGCTGCTCGTTGGTGAGCTTGCACGGGAACTGGGCGAGGCTGAAAGCCACATCCAGCACGCTCTTCTCAACTGGCGTGAACAACGCGCTGCTGGCATCGTTGCGTCCTTCCATCGCCTCCACGCTGAGCTTCTTCGTCTCGACGCCGCGACGAATCGCGAATGTGCACGTGTGCGATGTACAGTATGGGCATCCAGCCGCGAGCGATGACGAGTACAGCGCCAATGAGACGAGGTTCTTTGGTGCGCCAAAACCAAACATGAACGCTGGCAGATTCAAGAAGCACGGCACCATGAAGTAGTACATGCGGTTCGCTGGCGGCCAGATCTCGAGGTACTTGCCGGTGTTGGGCACGACACCCAGCAGGGTCTTGGCGATCGTGGCTGCCGAGCCATGACGCTCCACCAGCGTCTCGACGGGGATGATCTCGTCCTGCAGCAGCGATGTGAGCGAGGTCGGCGGGAGGCGGGTCGTTGGGGCCTTCATAGTGGTGTTGAACACGCGATTGCCTTCGTGGAGAGCTTTTTCAAGAGTGCAAGAAGCTCGCGAGTGAAGAGCGCCAGACCCGCTGGCAGACTGGTGGCCTTGGTCCAATCCATGGTGGCCTTGGTCCAATCCAAGGCTTGGATCGTGGGGAGACTGTCTTCAAGTCCGACATTTTTTTTCTGTCAGGTGTAATGCGGCTCGTCTATGCTGCACGCTCACGTGATTGGGAAGGGATAGGGTTGTTGGGTGATATATCGATTTTCCAAGGGAAAATATCCAAAATGTATCCAGGGGTTACTCTTCAAGGTTACACTTGAATCCAATGCGCATCTCCACGGAGATGCTTCAATATGTATCACACCACCATGATGAATTCTCGGCTCTTGTGGTTGGAGGAAGAGGCCTTCACGGAGGAAAACCCCGAGCAGCAGAAGCAGCAGCACCACCACGCCATACCGCAGTCACAATTGATTCCATCATGAACGCGCACCCTCGTCAGGGTGTCCCTGCTCACGAAGCGCCGGCCCAGCCAATGCCCGCCGACACGCTGGTGTCGCTCATGAACGGCGAGGCCTTCTCCAACGCGGAGCTGTACGAGCGCTACGGCGCCGCCGCGACGATCGTCAAACACATGCTCGGCATCATCCCGAACTCGGGCCACTACTTCGAGATCTGGCCGCCGGCAAACCGCATCGCACCATCGTCCCCAACTTCCTCAACGCGCCGTTCATGATGTTCGGCTTTGGCGCACCGAAGGACCTCGTGAGCTTGGCGATGTTCGCGTCGTCTGTTGGCGCGGACTGTGCATATTGTATCGCGCACACGTGCACGTTCTCCATGCGCCGTGGTGTCCAGCCCAGCAAACTCACGCTGGAGGCGATCGCCAGACGCCACGAGCCAGGCAGCATCTACAGCGACGTCGAGAAGTCAGTGATCGACGTGGCCGAGAGTATCGGGAACGTGCCATGCACACTCACGACTGCGAAGAAAGCCAACCTCATGAAGCAACTAGGCGATGCAGGAACGACTGAGTGGATCGTTGTGGTCATCGGCATGATGGGTTTCCTGAACAAGTCCATGGACGCGCTCGGCATCCCGCTCGAAGTGTTGTGCTTCCAGGAAACGCGAGATATTCTCGGAGACGCCTGGTCGCCACGCCACAACGCGCAGCTTCTCGACGCGGAGACGCAACCGGCTCTACCGCCTCCATCATCAGACTCCATTCTCACTTACTTGAAGATGATGCTTCAAGGCCCGAGCGCGGCAGCGTTCGAGAGGAAGGTGCTGGCGGGGATTCCTGACACTTGGGAGGAGGCCGCTGAGCTCTCACAGCAACGTACAGGCTACATGTTCCCACTTCTCAAGCAGCTTCAGCATCGACGCGTGATTCGTGCGATCACTGCGGTGCTGTGTGAGTCGCTGAACGCTGAAACGAGCATCGTCGGGTTGAAGACCAAGGTCGCCGTTGCCCAGATCTTCGCTACGATTGCCAAGAGCAAGCCAATCCGAGATGTGGTCGATGGCATCGCCAGCCACTTTCAAGTCCAACAAACAACGCTTGCTGCTGTGAAGTCGTTCGCTCTAGAGATGGATCCAGTCGCTGCAGTTGGCGAAGTCGTCATGGCTGAGGAGGAGAGACATGACTTGCGTGCTCTCTTGGTCGTGGCGCACGGGGCGTCCTGGTCGCCTGTGCGTATCGACGAGAAGACAGTGGCGTTCTGCAAGGAGTCGCAGGCAGCGTCGGCTGCACTTGTTGAGGTCGTCGCATGGGTGTCTGTGCTGCAAATGCTTCATCGAATCGCAATGTTCTACGATAACGGTGAGGCTCAGAGCGACGATATGTAGGATGTACCAGAAGCAAGAGGTATTAGACAGAGTTTGGTTGATTGAGTGTGTATTCACAGTCCGGATTCATAATAAATAGTCAAGCTCGCGGTTCCCTTCCGGGTATCTACATCTACGTCTACAACTACACCTTCTACACCTACTCTACATCTACTCTACATCTACGCCTACATCTACAACTACTAGCATTTGCACGCTACAAAGCCAACGCCACGCCACCAAGAGAACAGTCAGTGTCACGCACATCGAGAACTGGCTCAGTGGTGACGAGCGCGCTTGCGGGTCTGGGGTTCCTCGTCATTGGACGTCGACGCGGCTTCCGAGGCGTCCACGGCAGCCATGAGGCGCTGCAGCGACGGGCTCGTCTTGGTGTGGCGTGGCTCGAAGTAGTCTTCGACTGACGTTGGGCTGTCAATGCGTGGGTGGTCCAGGGATTGCACTTGCAGAGGAGACTGGTCCACAGCCTCAACAGCGGCGTCCATGAGGTCGACGAGCTTGTTGGGGAACAGCGCGAGGTAGATGGTGCGCAGGAACGTGTTGCACTCCGCGATCTCACGGCGTGGAAGCTGAAGCTGGGCGAGGGCCTTGGCGACAGCCAAGTCGAGCTCAGGCTCCATCTGAGCCTGGGCGGCCAGCTTCACAGCCGCCACGCCAAGCACGCTTGACGAGAACCCGACCGACGCGTACTCCTCACTGGCCGCCTGGACAAGCGTCATGACTGTGCGCTCGAACTCTTCTTCCAGACCGTTCTCAATCTCGACCAGCGCCATGAAGTCTCGGGCGAACGTGAAGCCAACCGGTGGCGTGAGCTTCCAGTTGAGTGCCTCCAGCACCGTCGCTTCGACACTCAGGATCTGCTCGCGCGTGAACTTGTGCTCACACAGCAGCTCCATCTCCTCCATCGTGATCGGCTGTGACTCGTGCATCTTGGACGCGATGAACATGCACACCATGCACAGCAGCTGCAGCAGGATCTTGTCCACGGAGTGGGCCGACAGGTACTGGTCCATGAAGTGGATCGCGCAGCCCACTGAGTCGGGCGTGAGCTCAAACGCACGCGCCGTCTCGAACATCCAGCGACACATCTTGGATCGCCACGTCGCATCCATGCCGTGGGCCTGGACGTCGACGAGGTAGTTGGCGTTGCGCGCGTAGTCGCCGCTGGCTTCACGCGTGAGCCGCATCTCGATGGCTTCCCACGGACACACTTCGAACACTTCCATGCTCGTCGTGGTCGGCGATGACGCCGCGGCGGGCGCCGTCTTCACGCGACGTGGCGTGGTCTCCTCCTTGCGCGGCGTCGCGAGCGTCACGCTCTCGTCGCACAAGAGCAACTCATCCGCCGCAATCTCATTCGCATTTTCATTCACAGTCGTCGCCGGCATGATTGATTGATTGTTTGATTGATGCTTGGTGGGAACTAGTGATTGATGGAAGGCAAGTCGGACGATGGGAGTCGCACGTACAGAGCCTGGTAGGGAGAGAGGCAGTGTGGGAATGGGAGCTTTACGTGCACGGAGTCCTATTCGGCTCTGAGGAAGAGGCCGCTGCCGCTGCTGGCCTGGCCTGTGGCCTGGTCGGCCTGCTCCATTGCCCTCGACCCGCGGAGGGTTCAGCTGCCACGGGCGGGTTTCCGCCCAGAGCCGCAGGTGTAATGAGACTTGGTGAAAAAAAGCGCCAACAAAATGGGGCGGGTGGGTTTCCTCGGGTCGGCCGGCTTGTGGAGACCTTTTGTTGGTTGTTGGTGTTGGCACCAACGCCAACAAAACGAGGAGGAGGGAAAGGAAAGTTGCCCTACCCACACAAAATAGCCAATCACAGTGCAGTCACGGTTAAACGATGCCGCGAAAACGCAAGAAGCGCGCCAAATGTGGGTGGAGGGGAGACCAATGATTGGCTAAAAATGTGTTTTCAGCCAATCAAAATGGCATATTGAAGATGGCGGGTGAGTTGGGCTGATGATGCATGGAACTCACTGATTCGGATGGATGATGCGCATGCGCGGCGGCGGTCTCCACGTGGTGGAAAGCTGGACGCAGCGTGGAGGAAGCAGAGAGAAGATTGGATCTCTACCGCGCTTTTTTGGGAGGGGAGCTCAACGATTGAGGAGGCGAGGAGGACCCGGGTCGGGTCGGTATCAAGGGTTCCGAGAGGATGCTCCAACGTCGCGGCATGAGACTCGATGTTGAACAACCAACTGCGTTGAGCTATCTATTCTATCTTAACGTGCGGTGTGAACATACAGACAATAGAGAGCTGTCTCAGAGTGAGGCAGTGCTATAAATACCATGCTGCTAACTGTCGAATGCCGCCAAACCAGCTCACACAAATGCAATACAGACTCGGTCTTGGCGGAAATCCTACTGTACGTACACTACCGTAGTGAACGCGGTGAATATCGAACAAGGGAGCCATGGATGGCAGTCGTGACGCTGTCGAGTGTGTGGGTGCGGACTGCGTGCCACGGAGCATGGATCCTCTTCGACC
>JAADXB010000575.1:0-11825 GCA_023337495.1 Pythium diclinum
CGCGCGACGGACGTTGAAGCCACCTGGCGACGTCACGCGCGAGCGCGGGACAGACTGGATGAACTTTGATCTATTTTGGTGGCGTCATGGGGATAATGGCTGATGGGAAACGCGATGAGTGGCCAAACTGTGTGGCGCAAGGGTTCGTCTCATTGCCTTTACGCGCCTTGCCGGTGCATGCATGCCATGCTGGGTTTCTCCTGCTCCGTAACTTCCAAGCCAAGCCAAGCCAAGGTCTCACTTACGGACCATAAGTGAGACTTTGGCTTGGCTTGGAAGTTGCCGTCATCTCCGCGAGGCCGCAATCACCATATTGCCACAACTTTGGGTAACAAAACATTGAGCAACCCAGTTGAAAGGAAATACACATGGATTGCGACGTTTTGCGAATGGAGACAGTGTGCCGTCTCGTCAACTACCGTACTGTACGCTACAACGGAGTGGTTTCTTGGAGTAGCAGGAGTTTACCGGCGGCCCGTGTGGAACTTGTACAGGATGAACGCGAACACGAGCTGGAAGAGCACGACGTACGCGCACAGGATGCCCATGTTGCGCGGCGTGTCGACGTTCTCCATGCCCAGACGTTGGAGGATCTTATCAGCGGCTGGAGATCCCACGCGGCTGAAGTGTTCGTACACAAACGACTCGAACGAGTACGAGTGGAAGGCCATGTAGTAGCCCCAGATCCAGTAGTCCGGGATCGACTCGCGCGGCACCATGAAGCCCTCGCACAGCATGAACATGCCGAAGATGCCAGCTCCAATAGCGATGCCGATGATGTAGTGGGGCACAGCAGCACCAATGACGTGCATGAGCGACTCGGCGACGACCAGCGAGAGGAACAAGTTGAGTAGGAACCAGCCAAAGGCGTTGAGGTCCGCCAGCAGCACGACCAGCAGCGTGGAGATCACGGCGATGAGGAAGATGCCAGGAAGCGACGCGAGGAAGTTCGCGCAGACGTAGCTGGCCACGCTCAGCGATGAGTTGGCTCGCTCGCGGATGAACACGGCACGCTGCTCGATGAAGAACGGCAGCACAGCGACCGACATGAACACGAGGAAGGCCTGCACGTAGAACAGCAGCGGCACCATGTCGTCGTCCGTGAGGTCCTTGTTGGTCGACAGGTACATCGTGCCGACCATGAACGACAGCATGAAGTACATGAACAACCGCACCCAGTAGATACCCGGGTTACGGATGTTGTTGAGCGAGTTACGGTGCAGCAGCACCCAGAACTGGCGCATGGCCGACGGCGGCTCGAGCTCCACGGGCTTGGCGTCCACGACCGTGTTGCGGTCGGCCACGATCTGCGACTGCAGCTTGGCAGCCGCTGGTCCGCTGGCGTACGAACCAACGAGCTTGGCGATGTCGGCGTGGCCTTCAAAGTCGGCGTTCACGAGCTCAATGAAGTACTCGGCCGGGTTCGAGTACTGCGGACACTCGAATCCGATACTGGAGAAGTGGCGCAGCGCATCACGACGCGGACCACCGTACACAGTCTGGCCTTCGCTGAGGATCAGCACGTTCGTGAACATATCGTAGACCAGCGACGACGGCTGGTGGATCGTACAGATCACCGTCTTCTTCTCAGCGCACAAGTTCGCGATGAACTTCATGACGTTGTAGGTCGACGACGAGTCCAATCCGGACGTCGGCTCGTCCAGCAACAGGATCGACGGGTTGGACAGCAGCTCCATGGCGATGGAGAGACGGCGCTTCTGGCCGCCCGAGATGCCCTTGCGGAAGATATCGCCGACGATCGTGTCCTGGCAGCTCACTAAGCCCATTTCATCAATCACGGCGGCGACGCGCTCCTGGATCATGGCGCTGGTCACGGTGGACGGCAGACTGAGCTTGGCGGCCATCTGCAGCGTCTCCTTGACCGTGAACGAGCCCATGAGCGAGTCCTCCTGCGCCACGTAGCTCGTGATCGCACGGAACGACTTGGTCTCGCGGTGCGCGCCGTTCACGTCGATGGTTCCATCGATCTTTCCGGAGCTCACGCGGTCGGCGAGCACGTCCAAGAGCGTGGTCTTGCCGGAGCCCGACGGGCCCATGACGGCCATGAGCTCGCCAGGCGCACAGCGCGCCGTGACGTCGCGCAGGATCTGCTTCTCGCCGCCCTTGGCGCCCACGGTGAAGCTCAGGTTTGACCAAGAAAGTACGCACTGGTTCTTGGTCATGCCGAGTCCGCCACCGCCGCTGCTGTGATTGATGGTCACGGTCGTGTCGGCGCCGACATCAGTCGTGGAGGAGCTGTTGATTGATGCTGGCATGGGCTTGCGGTCGCCCACGCGCACGTATGAAGCCTTGACTGATGGAGACGACATGCTGGTGTAGTCGGAACTCATAGAGTGAATGATTGATGGATGCTCCTTCCGGAAGAAAATTGTTCCGGGTCGCGGATCGAAGGTGGATCGGAGAATGAATCCGGACAAAGAGCCAGAGGGACGCGCCTCAAGCAAAAGCGAAGCCGCTGAGTGCGTGAGCACTTCAGCAGGAAATCACTGCCGCAGTGCGCAAGCGATAGACTGCTGCGACTGTCCTCCACAGTCAAGGGAAACGAGGTTACGGTGGCGGTGGTGGGTGGATTCGGCGGTGTAACCCACAGCACTCAGCACTGATTCGGATTTTTGTGGGCGAGGGGCCAAGCAGCTGGCAGCGACAGTGGAACGCGACTTGCCTTCGGAGCAGGTCAGGCACACACACCATCGGCTGCAATCGAACGTCTTTCAGTACGCTACAGCCTTTCTTGATCAGTTTGTTGGATTTGTGTACTGAATCATGAGATAATGATCGCCATCATGACTGACGACATAACGACAGCGAGTGTAAGCGACGGGCCACTTTGCCGCGTGTGGTCCGCAAGATCTGCCTTGGTGTCGGGCGGGAAGGAAGCAAGTCTATCGGCGGAACAGCTTGTGGACGGATGGCATTTTCAGTCTTCTCTGTGTCGGTGCCTGACCAGGAAACGCCGTGCATCAGTCCTGCGGTTTCCTGCTTTTCCTGTTTTTCCTGTTTGGGGCGACGAGGTCCCTTTTGCTAAATGGGTTTGTCCCTTTAGACTCTTCGTGTGCCTGACCTTGTCGGCGTGGGTCAGGCACGCCATCTCTCGCGAGAGATGGAGGAAGTGCGTGGGACGCGCATTCTCAAATCAAATCCAGCAAAAAGAGAGATTCCAGAACGAATCCCCATCCCAAATTTTCAGAAAACGCCAAGAATCAACCAATTAATTGGAGACCGAGAGATATCAACCCATGGTCCCGTACGGTCCTTTATGGAACAACTCAGCATAGAGCTGAAATGGCTTCGCCAATACTCAACTCAAAAAAGGGCAGGCCCCATTCACTGTGGGGCGCAGCCACCGCCGGCCCGCCTTCAGTGATGTTGCGCTGGGCTGGCGCTCTGTCTGTGGCGAATCGCGATCAATAGATTTGCTCTGCAGAATTTGTGAACCGCCAGTTGTGAGGAACGGGCCTCTCATGGGAGGCTGCTTCCGCTGGCACCCATTGTCCTACAGTACTATACCCACCACTATCTAGACGACATCACTCACTTGTACTCGTCGCCCACTCAATACTAGACGCTCACGTGCTGCAGTCTCGCTGGAAGTCGTCGAGCAGCGCTTGGAGCCGTCGCAGGATCTGCTCGTTGGCGCAGTCCACGCAGCCGGCGGTGAACGGGAACCGCAGCGTGGCGGCGCCGCCGAACACGGAGATAGTGTCTTGCTGTGATGACGGCCCTGGTGTGTGAGGGATGAAGCGCTACGATGCGATGCATAGTGAGGTTAGATTAGTGTGATACGCAAAGAGAATCCGCAAAAGGAGGGGTCTCACCTGGTCAAGGAATCGCTGGAGCCGCTCCGTCAGTTCAGTCGCGTTTTCATGCGGGTTCTTCAGCTCTTGGCCCGCGCTGTGGCTGACAACTGTGTGCTCTATCGACTCGAGCGTGATGTCAGCTGCGCCTTCATCCAGTGCGATCCTGTCCACCGCGTCGCCCCTGACAATCTTCACAGGCACGCCGTCGTCTGTTGATGACTGGAGCAGCGCGACATCGCCAGACTCTGGGTCGATGGCGTACAGCACGCCACTCACGAAGGTCTGGCCATGCACAAAGTACACGCGCACGCTGCGGCCCATGAGCGCACTGTGCGCTGCGAACAGCGATCGCCCATGATCTGAACCCACAGCCATTGAACTCTCGACCTTCGATGCGGTGGAGTGAGAGATGGACGACTACTCATTATGAATTGCAAGTGTATCAACTTATAGCTATGGTACAGAATATCTCAAACATGATGGATCATCTTCTGGTGATCGATGGTTGAAGCAGGGCTGCTGGCAAATTGCCACTGGCAATCCACCACGATCCACACTGGCCGAGGAGAGGACGCCAGACGCGCGTGCTGTCGCCTTGCGTGGTCGTATTGCTTCTTTAGCGGCGCCGAGGCTGGCGAGGTTGGGCATCATAGTGAGGCGCTGTGACTCGCGAGCCTGTGAGGCGTTCATTGCCTGGTTCGTTTTGGTGTATGTGCTTGTGTCGTCGGTGTCACGCTTTCACCTGCGGCGAGTCGGCAGTTGCACCTCGTGGATGCACTCAAGCGTGTGGGGCTTGGCACGCTCACGACGCATCCACATCTCGCGCGTGTACGGCACCTGCTTGCCACTGACCAGGATATTCGTGGCGCGTGATCGGCGATACACCGCTGGGATCTGCACAGGCGGCGACGCCATCTTGCGCATGTGGAGAAGGCTGAACGAGAAGCACTTGGACGGATGAGTCTTGCGGATGGTCTGCTTGAGCGCCATCACCTCCATGGGGAGAGGAAGCGGCGCCATGTTCGTCGTGCGGACGCTGGTGGCCGGTGTGAGGAAGAGGTTGTTCGAAGCCGTGGCGGAGGAGACCATGTTGGAGACGTTGATTGATGGATGGAGTGATTGATCGACGGATGATCGTCAATTGATGGAGCTCGTTGACGGAGGGGCTTGAGGGCTTGATGGCAAATTGCGAAGTGAGCTCTGTGTGGCGGTGGTGGTGGCGCACGTCGAGTACAAGTCGGGAAATCCAGAAAGGATGGAGAGAGCGGGTAGGTTTACCTTTTCAGTGGCCAATCAAACACGGTATTTTGTTTCATTGGTGTAAAATCAGCCAATCCTGTACATTTCATGGAAAAAGAACCCCATGGGGATGGGCAAGCGTGTGTTGTCAGCGGACAAAGACGGGCAGGAGAACACTGATGCCCAATCAACGACCAGGGCCAATGAAAAAAGAACTCTATTTGTTAATTGTATAGTAGCTTGTATTAGGAGCGCCATCACTCCGTCTGGCGACATGCACTCCGTGTCGCCACAGTCCTGTTGAAGATCTGGCGAGGATATCCAGGATGGTGTTGAGTGTTGGAAGTGTTCCGACGCATGTCATGGCCATCAACATGCTGCACTTGATGAAATAACTAGAAGTATCATTTGCCATAATGGTTCTTGGTAAATCAATCACTCTTTTGTTTCGTAAAAATGGTTGATCACTCTCAGGCGACGCCTGGTTGAAGTTGGGGAGTGGGTTGATGTTGCGGGGCGAATCTTCGCCAAGGAGGAGAATGGAAGCTGGAAGGAAGTGGGGAGGCTGCTGGCCAACCTCATGCGTCCTATGCGTGACTATGAGGAATGGGATGTCTCTCAGGGCGGTGCGCTTGTCAGGTCCGTTGTCTGTGCTGCTTGTAGGATCGTCGTCGCTCTCTCTCACTTGCGGCGATCTGTCGACGCCTCCTCTTCTTCGATGCTCGTCAATGTGTGGGGCTTGGCGCGCTCGCGGCGCATCCACATCTCGCGCGTGTACGGAACGTGCTTGCCGCTGACCATCATCGTCATGGCGCGTGTGCAGCGGTACATGGGAGGGATCTGCACGGGCGGCGACGCCATCTTGCGCATGTGAAGGAGGCTGAACGAGAAGCATTTGGACGGGTGCGTCTTGCAGATGAGCTTCTTCAATTCCACTGCGTCTTCAGGGAGCGGCGTCTCATCGCCACTGCTACTGCTGCTGCTGCTGCGTCTGCGTGGTGGCGAAGACGGTCTGTGGTCGTGTGGTGTGAGCGAGAACGTCGGGTCTCCGTGGGCGACGTACATCATCGTGGCCATCATGACGCCAAGTCGAGGTCGTTGTTGGCGTTGGCGTTTTGCGGACTTTTTGTGTGGCGATTTCCTTGTGCAGTTGTCAAATTGTTGGCGAATGACCGGAACCCTAGGTCTACCTTTTGTCGGTTGGACACTCGTTGGTTTGTTGGGTGGGTACACCACCGTGGGTTGGCGTTCTCTTGGGTGTGGGAGCGACACGCAGGATCCCAATCTGGATTGTTACCAGTTCTCAGCTTTCTGATTGGCTGGAATCAACAGAAAATTCCAGATTCAAGGCCTCCGAAATGGCTCCATTTTTACATCGAGTCAACTTCAACAGCCAAATGCATCTCCATGACGAATCTCGCGCTAATCATCAATCACTCGTGGCTATGGGACAATACGCGCACGATCACTCGCGAACATCAATCATTCTTGGCTTTGTTGCTCGACGTGTGATGTTCCCCTGGCGACCAAGGGTGGGGTCTCGTCGACTTGCCTGATGATGCTACCGATAGAAGCTCTTCCGCTCCTGATGGAACTCGGTCCTCTCTTGATGATGTACCGATACAATACGGGACGCGTCGTGTGAAGTCTTGACATGTGAACTCATGCGCACGTCGATGAAGGTTGTTGATGGACTGATCGATGTTCACAACGACTTGTACTCAAAGTTCTCGTAGATGTTGTCGAGCCGTCGGAACACATAGCGGCGCTTGCTTTTCTTCCACATCTCGCGCGTGTACGGCACTTGGCGACCTCCGACACACATCGACTTGGCGCGTGGGCCGCTGTACGCCTCTGGGATTTCCACGGGCGGCACGGCGATCTTACGCAGGTGCGCGAGGCTGAACGTGAAGCACTTGGCGGGGTGCGTCTGGCGGATGAGGTTCTTGAGCTGCTGCGCCTCCTCTGGAAGCTGTGGCTCCTTCGACGACGAGCTCTTCTTGGTCGGACGTACAATCCGCAAGTCGGCCTTGGACGGCCATCGCTCTGATGGTCGCGTGTGCGCGTAGTACGTGGCGAGCATATCAGTATCAGTTGTTTGCTCTCGAGCTGGTGTTTTGTGTTCTGAGCTTGTCGTAGGAACGTGTTTTTGCGTGTTTGCTCCACACAACGCGCAGGTTGAAGAACAATCTTTCTTCCCCCGTGTTCGATCCCCGGTGGAGACGGAGAACCTGAAGAGGTTGAGAGGAGAGGAGGGGGAGGGGGGAGAAGGGAGGAGGGGAAGAGCGATGGGCGATTAATCTGCGGCTGTTGAAGTCAGCTGTGGGGAGGAGATCGTGAGACAAAAAGGAAATTAATCCAATGGAGGCCATTGGATTCCCGTGCGTGGGACTGCCACCAACACGCTGATTGGTTCGCGTTGCTATGAAAAGCCCGTCAGCCTCAGCCTCCTCGCACATTTCCGTTTCTCTGCTCCCCCCAGTTAGTTCAGTTCTCCACTCCCCCACGCCAACTTCAATCTGAGAAACCCCCTGCTGCCACCCATCAATCGTCAGACAGTGGGTTCGAAGTCATTCTGATCGTCGGAAAGAAGAAGAGGAAGGGAAAAACGGTTCTCGGTGCAGTTTCCCACTTTTTGAGATATCAGCGGTGATTCCACCTCTTTCTATAAAATCAGTCATGAGCATCATTCCTCGCATCAAACTCAATCAATCAGTCCGAGAAAGGACGACAACGGGTACGGCGTTTGACGAAGCAAACGCTTCCAGTAGTCTGCGAAGGATGAGGAGTCCTCTACGCGTGTATATTTCCACTTTAACTGCTCGTCGTGTGAATCGTGAGCTCGTAGACAGACGCTGTCCAGATCTGCCGTCCTGAGTTGCTTGTAGGGGTGCTGAAGGTGGCGCGTAGAGTCCCACCCTCGCAATACTCCGCCCATGAATTGAAGTGTCCACTGATGTAGAATCTGGCGAGCTCCTCACGCCGACTGGTTTCTTTCACACACAAGTACACGTTCTTGGTTGAGATGCTCACTCCCAGGCCCAACTCACAACTCAGTGCTTGGTTAATCACCGCTAAACCTTCACTGTCTCCCATTGTGGAGGTCGCCTCCGCAACTGCAGCGTCCAGAAGCGAGTAGAGCGACACGATCTCATTCGCCAAGGCCTTGACAGTTGATTCGCCAACTGTGTCTCGTGTCTCCACTGGTACAAACACCCCCTGGCCGTCACTCACGGTGAGAAGAGTGCGGGGCACTTGGGACAGGAGCTTGGCTCGAACGGCAGGCAGTCCTGCGGTCGAAGCTTCGCGCAGCTTTGACCACGCCATGCGTTCCAGCGGTTGCATTCGCTGGTCCCTATCATCCGTGGGATTGCCCAGCGCATCGAGTGTCCACAGGCCGCCTGCGAGGCCTTCTCGCTTCCACGCATCCATCGCTTGGCTCATGGCGTCGACGCCGTATCGGATGGGCATGCTTCCCTCTTCTGCTTCAGTGGGCAGTCGAAACACCCGGAGGATCATCCGATGCGGGAGGATCTTGCGCTGGGTCGTGACGTATTCCCACAGCATGTGCTGTAGAAACTCACTCAGTGGTGTCAACTTGGCCAAGACAGACGCGATGCACTCTTCCTTGATGCGTTCTTTCTCACGGGCAAGACGCTCGGCTTCGCGTCGTTTCGCCTGCTGAATGTCGCTTTGCACTTCTCGCATTTGGTCAAGCAACAGCTTCCCGAACGGCGTCTTGGTGGAGGAGGTCGTCGCGCCTGCCGCAATGATCCTGCGCTTCCATTCGGGGGGACGTGCAGCTTTGATCTTGGCCCACGCGTCGTCGATGGAACTCAACATGGCCTCTGAGATGTCGTTGTCGTGCAACTCGACACTCTCCAGCAGCAGTAGGTTGGTCGCTGCGTGCTTCGTGATGACGTCCTTGAGCGCCAGTGCGCCGTGGTCTCGAATGCCGTTCTCAAACAGATTCACGGACACCAAGCAGCTTAGTTTGGTCGCGTTCTCGTCGAGGATACGCGCCAATTCCAACGCGCCTTCATCCCCCAATCGATTGTGGCTGAGATCAATGGACGACAGTGGCAGCTTGCAGTCACGCGGGGCCGAGGTGATGAAATCTAGTGCCGATACGACGGCGCCACCGCCAACGAGGTTGCTGTTGCTGAGATCGAGCACTTCGAGGAGCCGCAACTCAGCGAGTTTGTCGGGAGAAGACCGGTCAACGGAGACGCTGTCCCTTGTTGATGATATCACGGACGATGAGGCCGACTTCATCCATGTCGGCGTCGCCATGATGAATCAGTTGTGTGGAGATTAGAGGCATGGAATTGACGCTGGGCAGACGACTGGTCAACTGCAATGAACAATCTATATGGTAGCGAGGACGAGGACGCGGTTGACGAAGGACACGAGAATAGATCAGCGTTGTTGACTTCCGACTGCCTGAGACTTTGGGTGGTGGTGACAATCTGGCTCAAAACTCAGACCCTCATTGACGTGTCTTTCCCCTCCCAGAAACGAGCCGGCCATTCATCCACACTCCGCACACAAACAATTGGCAGCATGGCTACGCCAACATGGATGACATCGGACGAGACGCTGCCAAGCGGGTTTTCAGCAACAATCGGAAGTTCCTTAGTCATTGCTGGCGCTGATACCACCACTGAAATGGCCGCTGTGCCGGCGCCTACGCTGACCTCAGCTACCACTCATCGCTCTCGTCGCACAACCAGCACAGCCACGGTCGAAGCTCGTCGCGTGAAGAAAATCGAGAAGGATTTACTCGCGATCGTCGAAGAAGATACGACTTTGGCTCTGGACGCCGCGAGTGTGACTGACGATGTTCGGCTCGCAGCGGCGACCATCAAGAAGAAGAAGGACGAGTCCATGCGCTTGGTGCTCCAGCAGATCCGTCGAGCTCAGCAAGTCCACTTGGCATTTCTCGTGGATACGACGGGCAGTATGAGCCCTCACATCACAGGCGTGCGCAAGCAGATCAAGGACATTTGCAGCTTCCTCACGGCCCACATCGGAGCTCGTGGCCAGCAAGCGGCTCGCAATAATGCTGTCTCAGTCGCGTTTGTCGGGTACAAAGACTTCTGCGACGGTCCCGACCACTTTGAGATCCTGCCATTCACCACGGATTTGGTGGAATTCGAAGCGTTCGTGGCGCGTATCGTCGCGACGGGCGGTGGCGATGGCCCTGAAGATGTGAACGGCGGGCTGCGCAAGGCGGTGGACGCGCTGGAGTGGCCTGCTGGGTCGACGAACGTGCTCTTCCACCTCGCGGATGCTCCTCCACACGGCTCGCAGTACTCGAGCATGGGCAGTAGCAGTATCTCGCACGAAGGCATGAAGGCGGACGAGCCGATTGCCCAACTCTTCGGTCGTATGGCGCAGAGGAACATCGACTACTACTTTGGCAAGATCAACGACTCAACCGACACAATGGTCCGCTTGTTTAGCGAAGCGAGCGGCAAGGAGATCACGCCGTTCGATCTCAAGAACCCCGAGAATCTCACCAAGTTTGTGACGATGGCCAGCATTGCCTCAGTGACGGCACGCGTCCGCGAGTCCATGGTCGTCGGTGGTCCCAGTGCACTCGTGAAGAAGGTCACGATCGACAAGACCATTCCAGATTGGGATGCGCTCGAGATGGTGGAAGGGTCGCTTGTCGAGTACAAGTTCCCGGAGAGTATCGAGCACATCAAAGACTACGTCGAGTTCGAGCCCATCGCGCGCAAGTCCCTCTTCAAGGTCTCACCACATCCGTTCGCGCAGGGCTCCGTGCGCTTTGCGTACCTTGCGCGCGAGTACCTCCCTAACTCGGTGGGTATGAGCAGTGCGGCTTCTTCTTCGGCCAGTGCCGCGAGTGTGAGTGCGAGTGAGAAGACGGCCTTGCACTTGGCGGCGCAAGGGGGTTACATGGAGATCGTGGAGCTGCTCATCCAGGCGGGCACGCTGGTCAACGCACGGACGGCGTCGGGCTTCGCGCCGTTGCATATCGCTGCGATGGAAGGCAATCGTCCCATTGCGGAGGCTCTGCTGCGGAGCCGAGCGGACGTCGACCGACGCACAGAGACCGAGGACAACCGAGGCTTCACGCCGTTGATGCTGGCAGTGAGAGGTGGTCACAGCCAGATCGTGGCGCTGTTGTTGGAGCAGCGAGCGACAGTGAACGCGCGTGGAGAGGACCAGAACACGGCGCTACATCTAGCTGTGTACAAGGGCGACATCGACAGCGTGTGGGCGTTGCTGCGGCACGGTGCTGATGTGTCTCTACCAGCGAAAAACGGTCTCACGTGTCTCCACGTGGCGGCGACGACTGCGAGTGTGAAGCTCATCGACGTGCTTTTGGCCCACGGGGCAGATTTGCATGATCTCACAAAGGACGAAGGCTTCACGCCCATCCACACAGCAGCTCAGCACGGGCAGCTCGCAGCTCTGCAGCATATTTACGAGCGACTTGAAGCCTCAGAGGACCTGTCGAGATTGCCGCCGACAGCCAAGCGAGGCTGGACGCTGCTCCACGTCGCTGCGTTCTACGGCCAAGAGGAGATCGCGCGTTTTCTATTGCGTCAGAGAGGCTGCCAGGTCGACGCTGTGGCGCTGGATAACGGAGCTACGCCATTGTTTCTCGCCGCTGAGAAAGGCTACGATGATCTGGTAGACCACTTGATCCACGAAGGCGCGAACGTGAACATGGCGGCTGAAGATGGACGCACGCCACTCATCGCCGCGGCTTCGAATGGCCACGTTGCCATCGTC
>JAADXB010000576.1:0-11819 GCA_023337495.1 Pythium diclinum
ACGAGGCAACGGACCGCAGCACGCTACCAGCCCTCACGTACCGCCCGGTGGCGGATCTCGCGCGACGGATCGAGCAGCTCTACGCGACCGACCCGCGGACACCCATCTGCATGCTGAAGGGCGACGTCAAGGGCGCGTTCCGTCACCTTATGCTTGAAGCGTCGAGTACCGGCTGGATGGGCGCGCGACTCGCCGACCAACAGGCTCTGCTGGTTGATCTGTCGGCTCCGTTTGGCTGGACTAGTTCCCCTACCTACTACGGCGTGTACGGCGGTGCCATCACGTGGCTGGTGCGCCGCGAGTCTCCTGCGTCCCTGGATCCGACATCCACCGACTCGGAAGCCTTCTACGCATATGAATGGGTCGACGATCACGTGCTGATCGAGCACGCAACAGACTCGCGTCTCCAGTTCGCAGCGGCGGCCCTTCGTTCGGCTATGATGGCGGTTCTGGGGCCCCGTGCTCTCAATGAAAAGAAGTTCTCCGAGTGGTCGCCGACACTGGAAGTGCTCGGGCTGGAGTTCGACACCGCACGCCGCACAGTCTCTATGCCAGAGCGGAAGATCGTCAAGGCCTGCACGCGGATCCAGGATATGCAGCGCCACCAGCGGACGACTCGAAGCGCATTGCGGCAGCTCTTGGGTAGTCTTCGCCACGTGTGCACCTGCATGCGTGCGGTCAAACCATTCTTCCAGCGTGTACAAGGCCTGTGTAACGCGGCGCCGTCCTACGGCACCATCGCCATCACTACGGCGGTTCGACGTGACCTCGACTGGTGTCTGCAGCTCCTCGAGTCGGGCCAGTTTCGTGATCTTCCCACGTCCATGTTCAACGCGTGGCCTGATCCGGACATCCACTTGTACATGGACGCGTCGAACGCCGGGCTCGCCGTCCTCGATCCAGTGACTCGTCGATATATCCAGGTGAAGTTCGATGCAGCAGAAGCCCAGCTCATCGCGTCGGTGGGTTCGGGTTCATCGTTCACGATCAACGTTCGCGAGCAGCTCAGCGTCGCATATGCAGCCCTCATCTGGGGACCTCACTGGTCTAGTCGCTTCCGTTCCACCATGGGACAAGTCTGGTGCTGGATCGACAACACAACGGCGGTTGCAGTCTCCAACAAACTATCCAGTCGCAATGAGATGGCTCAAGAGCTGAATCGCTGGATCGGATATGCAGAAGCTGTCTACGGGTTTCGACTTCGGTGTCTTCATCTACCTGGCGACCTCAACACCATGGCGGACGCAGCCTCACGGGCGTGGACACCGCCACATACTAACACGTGGCATGTCATGAAGCAGGGCTGGACTCAGGACCCCGTTCCGTCCAGGCTACGGCGGATCTACGAACCCGACTCCTCGACCTTCAGCGGCAAGGCCTGGCTTCCAGTACCACTCGGAAGTACGAAGCAGCCTGGCGCCAGTGGTCTCACTGGTGCAGCGAGTTCGAGTGCAGCCCGTGGCTCCACAGCAACCAAGCCACCCACTCGGAACAGCTCGCTCTCTTCGCGATCTACTGCTGGTCACGCCCTCCCGTCGGCCTCGGCAACGCACCAGATACCGTGCTGTCCAAGATTAGCGCTATCTCGTGGTATCATCGCCTCAACCTCGGCTACTCGGTTGGACTCCACCCCGGGCATCACCTGGCCGTGCAGGGGATGCGCCGGCTGTCGGCACCTCCTGCAGCCAGGGCGCCAACCACCATCCCCGTCCTCCACGCTCTCCGGTCGCGCTGCGACTTCTCCTTGTCCCACGACCGCGTTTTGTGGGGGGCTGCGCTCCTGGGCCATTTCTATCTGCTTCGAAGCTCGGAGTATCTCGCCGTCAATGGAACAATAGCGGCCACGGCGATCACGGTAGCAGACATCACGTTCCGCGACAGCACAGGTCAGATCTGCAGGGGCGAGGACTCGACACGTGTTGCTCAAGCCGATGTTCGTTTGCGGGGCAGCAAGACCGATCAGGAAGGACGCACGAAGACCCTTTCGCTCACACGGTCTGGAAGCGGCTGGCTCTGCCCGGTGTTGGCGGTGCTGGATCTCGTGGAGCATGCAAGAGTCCACGGTGTACCTCAGTCGGCTCCTCTCACGACCACCAGTGGCGGGAAGCCAGTGAAAGCGTCAGCACTCGTTGGAAAGCAATCGTGAAAAGTTCAAGCGGCTGCAACAGCCACGCTCGTGATTGATGGCTATGAATGTGGTAAGACACCTTGCGGTTGAATTCGCACGTACGGTGGCAACCTTGATGGGTCTCCGCTAGTGTCGTCAGAGCTTCCTCGTCCGAGCTGAACGTACTGAAATCGACGGGCTCGACGATGTTGCAGCAAAGAGAGAGATCGATTCGGAGAGCGGGGTCCTCATTTAGCAACCGAATCATCCCAAAGTGAGGTTTTTCCAAATTTTCTGCACCCATGGACTCTCCATCTCCAATTTTTGTGTACAAAAGATCTCCTAAAGTATCAGATTATTCCATTTTTCACACCGATATACTCATATAGAATGCAAATCAGCAGTAAAACCTCACACAAATGCTGCCATTTTCGAAACGGCGCAACATGACAGCAGCCCGCAGCTGCCCACTCTGCGGACAAGCGCAGGTCGCAGTTGACGGAGAAAGGGAGGAAGAGGGTCCGCTCAGCGAGCAGCTCCAAAGCAAGCGAAACGCGGCAGGCAGTGCAGCACTCGCTGGTTTCATCGCATTGAGGACGCAGGACGAGACCTGCGGCATCGATCGCACGTGGGAACAAGCATTGGCACCCCAGCGACGCATCTGCGCGTGAGATTCTGAGGCGAAACGGACGAGTAGAGCGCTCGGCCCTTCGCATTTACAGTACGCACCAGTCGCCTCAAGAGCGCATCAAGAGAAGAGCGAGTTTGCTTATTCTATCACCAACATGACGGCGGCACGCAAGTACTCCGAGAAGGAGATGGAGATGCACCGCGAGTACATGAAGAAGTACAAGAAGGAGTCGTCGGATCTCAACAAGGAGAAGCTCAAGTACAAGGACCACTACGAGCTGCTGGGCATCAGTCGCGAGGCGACGCACGATGAGATCCGCAAGGCGTACCGAAAGCTGGCGCTCAAGTACCACCCGGACCGTAATGGAACCCCCGAGGCGCAAGAGCGATGGGAAGGTGTGCCGGCCGCGTATGCCATCGTGTCGGACCCCAACAGTCGCATGGAGTACGACGCGACTCTGCCGACGCGCGACGCGCTTGTCCAGTTCTACAAGACCTACAACCCTGCGAAGCTCGACAACGGCACCATCCAGACCATCATCGATGGGTGGTATGGCCGCGAGGTGGAGCTGTTCCAGATGCTCAACGCCAAGTACGAGATCGCGCCGCACCAGGGCATCAACCGCCGTTCGTCGTCTGACCAGCTCCCTGTCGACAAGGCCCGCGTTATCTCTCGTGACAGCTTGTCATCAAAGGCGAAGGGGGGCGAAGTCGCGAATGAGCAGACATGGATGGAATCGGTGGGCTCGGCTTTCTGCTGCAAGAACGTCTTCTCGCGCTTCTTCGCGACTCCGTACTACGAGGTGCAGACTCAGAGTCCTGGCATCGGACTGGCCCGCCAGTCGGAGACGCCTGGTCAGCCTATGATGCCGACGACTCTGCAGTCGCCCGCGCCACCACCAGACCAGAGTGTGTTCAAGAAGAGCTCCAGCTTCGTGTCGGTGCCGAATGACGACCGCCACTCGTCGTCGACTACCGACGAAGAAACCGAGACCGAGACGAGCGGCAGCTTCGTCGACGAAAGCGCCTGCAGCAGCACCACCAGCACGGCGTCGTCTGACACGCCTGTGAAGTGAGGAAGAGGCCATGTACAGCGTGAGTGAGCCGCGTTGATTTCTTAATATTATTATTGTTCATAATCACCATCGTCTGCCTGTCGTCGGCCATTCGTGCCCATGCTCATTTTGACGATCATCCCCTCTCGGCACACTGTTGGTCATGACCGTGATTATGGTCAGATTAATGGCTATATCCGTCCATATCAGACAGAACTGCGTATATTTTCGTAAATTAGGATTCTCGGACGGCTACATACGTGGCGACTCATTGAAGAGCTCCAAGTCAGCAGACGAAGAACGCACCCCAAGATGATGACGCCAAGCAAATTCCACGACGACGACGACGACCATGGCGGCGGCCGAGGTGGCTCTTCAACGCAGAGCTATACGGCGCTGACGCGCTCTCCGCGTAGCTCATCACTGAGCTCGCAGACTTCGTCGATCTGCTCGTTCGTGTCGTTCTACCCCTTGCAGGCGGCGCATCGCTTGTTCCAATGCTTTGGCTACACGCACACCGTCAAACTACAGAGCGGACGGACGTACGTGTTGTGCTACGGTTCCAGGGACATTGAATATTGTGTCGCTAATGCTGTGTGGCTGTCTGTCGTAGGGTCATTGTCGGTGCGGAGATCGCCCAGGGAGGATACTCGTACGTGTACCACGCGCGTGACGCCGCGACGGGCGAGGCGTTCGCGCTCAAGAAGATATTGTGCCAAAACGAGGAGCAAATGGCGATGGCCAAGCAAGAAATCGAGACCCACCGCTCGTTTCTGCATGTAAACCTCATGCCGCTCAGCGATTACGCTGTGGTGTCGGTGGACGCGCAGACCCACGAATACTACTTGCTGTTTCCGTTTATGGAGGTACGTGGGCAGTGCACTGGTAATGGAACCATGAAGAGATTGTGACTGACGAGCACGTTTACAGAATGGAACTCTACGGGAGATGATCGACGTCGCGCTGAGCCGCCCCATGCCGATCCCGGAACGACTGATCCTAGACATCTTCCTCAAAGTGTGCCGCGCTATCGGCGAAATGCACTCGCGATCGCCTCCGCTCGTCCACCGCGACATCAAGGTACGGTTGTCGATCATGAGCAATGAGCCGCTGCGGGCGACTAATGGCTTCACCTCTTGTCGTGGCTAATAGCCGGAGAATGTGCTTCTGACGCGAGACGACGAGCCCATCCTGACCGACTTTGGCTCCGTCGTCATCGGAGAAATCGCGATTGCGAAGCGGTCCGACGCACTGATGCTGCAGGAGAAGGCGGCGCAGTACAGCTCCATGCCGTACCGAGCTCCAGGTTCGTTTTAGCTGCTGAAGGCGTTGACATCCACGGCATGTGCTGACCATAAACTCGTTGCTGGTGACAGAGCTGTACGACGTCGGCGACAGCACGCACATCACCCCTCGCACCGACGGTTCGTCCACGTCCAGCCCTGAATACTCTTGAATCACACATCACTGACGATTTGTGTGCCTCTCTCTCGCTAGTGTGGTCGCTTGGCTGTCTGCTGTATGCGATGGCCTTCGGGTACTCGCCCTTCGAGTGCTCGTTCACGGACAACGGCGAGCTCAAGATCGTCGAGTGCTCCTATCTGGGCGTCATTGGCGCGGTCAAGTTCCCAAAGAACCACGCGCGGAGCCAGTCGCTTCTAGAGCTCATTCGGTACGTGATGTTGCCTGTGTTCTTCTGTGCCGAAACGGAAGTGAGGAGCGACGCCGGTACTGATTCATTATCGCCTTTTTAGATGGATGCTCACACAAGACCCCTCCGCGCGCCCGTCTGTCTTCGATGTCATTGATCGCCTCCACGCCACCCATCAATAAGGAGGATGCGTCGCGCGACAGGACGGCACATTCTCCGACATGAGTCCGCGCCATTTTCGAGCATCTCGTCCGCCAAAAGTGCCATTGGCGCCAATGGAAAACTGTATTTATGGCAAACCAAACACCCAATTTTGTTGATTTCGGTTTCTTTTTGTTCCCATACTGTAATATCCACAAATCTTGTGCTACTTTCGCAAATTGAATCTCTTATCCACGAGCCAATCAGCTCCCAGTATTTGAGGAATCTTCCCCAAAATTCCACAGAGTGAAGGTCACGCCCCTTGGAAATGTATGCTGCGAAAATGGAGTCCCGTTGGAGAACGTGCGCCACATGCGGCGGCTTATTCGCCAACTTGGCTGCTCGCCACCACAGCTCCATCCATTCTCACAGACAGACAGATACAGAGGAGCATCCTCCCATAGATCTTGCACATGAACGGACACGACAGCCACAGCCACAGCCACAGCCACAGCCGTAGCGAGGCTTCCGCCGCCTCCGCCTGCGGAGCTGCTGGTGGAGCGGAGCCGTCGACGCCTGCGAATGGCGTGGAAGGCTCGACGCGCTGCGACTGCTGCAAGTCGTGCGGCGCGATCCTGGAGCTGGAAGGCTGCGGCCACCGCTTCCACCCGCGCTGCATCTACACGTTCCCCATGGTCCAGTGCGAGCTGTGCTCGGAGCCCGTGGGCACGGTCAAGATCTTCCGCGTGTTCAAGAACTCGGCCAACTCGATGGTGCGCAAGGGCAAGTGGGGTTCGGACGAACACAAGTACGCGAATATGATGATGAAGCAGTTCCAGATGGGTGCCATGCCGCTGGTCGACGGGCTCCACTTGCGCGGCTTCATTGCGAATCTGCTGCAGTGTGATCCGCTGCGCGTGACCAAAAAGTACTCGGGCCATGCGATCGGCAAGCAGAACTTCTTCTACCAGCGCAACAAGAGCTATTGCTACAACCTCCACACCAAGATGCAGAAGCGCATCTCGAGTCTGCGCAACCACTTCTATTGGCACATCCAGTACCGATGCAAATTCGGCTACTCGATGAACATCCAGGAGCTCAAGGCCGCCGAGGCCGACTACTGGATCCGCGAGTTTATCAAGTTCGCCAACAAGATCGGCCAGCGCGTCGAGTTCTCGGCCGCTCCAGTGCTGCTGGAGTCCCCAGTTCCATCGCCAGTCAAGGAACGATCAGAACCAGAGTCGCCTGTGCAGATCGTGACGGCACCGCCCGTTCGAATGCCGACGACGGTCGTCAAGATCGAAGCCGCCTCGCCGAAGCTGACGCCCCAGCCAGTGGCTCCAACGCTTGAGCCAGCAGTCACGGTGTCTGTTGGTATTGCGTGTCCGTCGGTTGCTGTCGATCTGGAGATGGAGGTAGAATTCAAGCCCGCAGATCAGTCGGTCAAGGGCGACGCGTCGGTCGGCGCCGTGTCTCCACTTAGTTTCGACGAGTGGCGCGAGGAAGAAGCGCCTTCGTTCATGGACGTGCTGGACAAGGCACTGATTGCCGACTTTGCCAAGCAGGGCTCGCAGTTCTCGGCCACACTCAGTGAGATCCTCGGCCCCACCAGCAAGGTCACTTCCAATGTGTCGCTGCCTTCGCTCGCGTCGGCGTTGCCGTCATTGGCGCAGGCGACTGCGGCTGTGGCAGGCAACAACTCGCGCTGCTCGCTTCGTGACTGGCTGCTGGAGGAAGACTCGCGCTGGAGCGACTCGGCAGTGGGCAACTCGTGGTCGTTTTCGTTCCCGCTCTCGGACTGCGCCTAGAGCGGCGGACGGCATTTTTTTCTTCGTATTTATTCGGACCACCAGCAACAACACAAACCCCACCTCGTCCTCGTCAAGCCACCACTCGTCACTCGTCCGCATCAGCCAAGCACCACCACAATACCAAGGAACAGTCAATATAAATGCGAGGATCGCACTCGCCCACAACAGAACAACCATCGTAGCCCTCAACGTAGAAATACAAACAGCCATTGCGTCAGTTGACGCTCTTGGAAGCACAGTATTCGGCCATTACACCGCTATCAGAGCTCAAGCCACGATGGGATCTGCTGTCGCAACGCTGTCATATTGAATGCATCATTTCATTAGCTCCATGACCTCCTTTTTTCTAGTCTTCTGCGTCGTCGACATCGTCATCGCTGTCATCGTCGTCGTCGTCGTCGCTGTCCTTGTCATCGTCGTCGTCCTTATCGTCCTCGCTGTCCTTCTCCACATCGTCATCGTCATCATCACTGCCCATGTCGACATCGTCGTCATCATCATCGTCATTATCGTCGCTGAGGTCGTCGTCACTCATGTGGCGACTGGCAGCGGCGTCGCTTGACGCCGTGAACAGCTCCTTCTTCGCACTGGACGGCGCCGAAGCCGCAGCCTTGGTCGCCTTCTTGATCGGCTGGTCTTCGTCCATGTCGTCGTCGTCATCGTCTCCATCATCGTCGCTACCCGACGCACCGCTATCATTCTTCGCGACTGCCGACGTCTTCTTGGACTTGGACGAGCCCTTACCCTTGGCGCTGCTGTCCGTGGTCTGGACCTTCATACGGATCACTTCCAATCGCTCCTTAGCTCTCCGGTTCGAAAACCACGTCTTGATCTGGCGTTTGGTCACACCCAGCGGGTTCACGAAGTTGTCGTCCGCGTGGTCGTCCTGGTTCAGAATCCGCTGGAGCTCTTCCAGACGCTCAACCGTCGGCCGTGGGTTCTTCTCGTACTCCTCGATGATCGTCGCGAGCTGCTTGACGTTGAAAATGCGGCCAGAGTGCTGCTTTCCAGCCGCCGCAGCGGCAGCAGCAGCCCCCGCGGCACTCGCAGAAGCCGCGGCCTCCTTCTTGGACACACGGGCAGGCGTCTTGGTCTCCGAAGGTGTACCGTCCGTCTTTTTTTGCCGCTTGCTCGCAGCCGCAGGCTTCTCGTCCGTCACCTTACGCTTCGGCGCAGCAGCCTTTTCCTTCGTGCTCTTAGAGCTCTTTCGAGCAGGAGCAGCCACTGGTGCCTCATCATTACTGTCGCTCTCGGTTTCACTCGCACTCGAAGATGACGACGCCGTGCCAGCCAACTCGATTTCACGGAGATCGGCCTGGGAAAGAGCCTGCGGTGGCTGGTTCGTCGAGCGTCGTTTGTAGAACCAACTTCGGATCTGCTTGTAGTCGATTCGGTCTTGGCCTTCACACGCTGCGTCGCGAGCCGCGATATCGTTCAGCTTCTTGGACAGCTTCTCCAGGTTCTTCTTGCTGGGTGTGTCCTCCTTGTGGAAATGCCGCTCGAGCTTCATCAACTGATCACGCGAGAACTTCACACGAGCCTTGCGGGCATCCGGCGAGGCGCCAGGAGAGTCAGGCGAGGCACCTGGCGTGCCTGGCAGCGACTCCGAGTCGACACTGAGCAGCAGGTTGGTCGAGTCCTTCTTGGTCTTCTTCTTGCTCTTCGCCTTGTCGTCGTCACCAAGTGCAAGACCTCCACTCACTGAGGTTTCATCGTCGTACAATGTCGCATCGTCACCCTTCTCGATGATAGTGTTGAACTCATCCAGCAACTTGTTCGTCTGCTTGACCAGCTCCTTGTTGTCCTTGTGGGCCTTGAGCACGAGTCCGAGCTGGCGATGCAGCTGCGATTCGACCAGCGTATCGTGTGGGATGATCACCGAGAGCAGCAACTCGACAACGTCGGTCAGCTCCTCAGCAGGAGCGTCTTCTTCGAGAAGCTTGAGCATCGTCATCTTCACGTGCGTGACCTCCTCCTTGCCCAGGGGCTTCGTTGGGCCGAGTCGCGCGTTCTTGTACGGAACATGGAGACGTTCACGCGCGCGCTCAATTGCCGCCGTCTTGATCAACTTGATCTCATCTTCAGACTTGCCCGCATCACGCGCGTCCTTAACAGCCTTGCGCACGGACGCCACATAGTCGATACGAATACGCTTCTTCTGGTTGATCGTCGACGACTTCTCGTCCTTGCTGGAGAACGAGGCCAAGCCACCGCCAGTCTTCGACGCCGGCGAGGCCTTCGTGCTCTTGCTCATTGGCAGCGGACGCTCGGAACTTTGCAGCAGCAGAGTATCGGCCTCGTCGATCAGAGGCACCGTCTTGCCATTCTCCTTCAGTCGAGAAACACGCGCTTCAAGCACTTCCTTGGCTTCATCAATGTACGCCGCCTTCATGCGCTTGACGTCCTCCGCGTCCATATCAGCAGTCGAGATATCCTTCATCTTGAGTCGCATGTAGTCGAGGCGCTCCTTCGCACGGCGGTTATCAAACCAAATACGAATCTGCTTGACAGAGATGCCGTCTGGCTGCAGCTCCTTGTCGGCGTACTCTGGGCTGTTGATGATGCGATACATCGCTTGGATCTCGCTGGCTTCTGGTCGCGACGACTTCTGGTACCATTCTTCAAGCTTCTGGATCTGCTTGGCCGAGTACAGTCGACTCGCGCCTGGCTTCGCCTCACGCTTGGCAGCAGCACTCAAGGCAGCAGCGGTACGAGCAGCAGCCGCGCCACTGGTGCTCTTACGTGCGGTGGTCGTAGTTCCCGTCGTCGTTGGCTTGGGCTCTTCCTTCACTGGCGGCACCTTGATGTCGCGAATGAGATCAACTTCGCTCTGGATGCCCATGACTTGCAGCTGCTCGAGCATGTTCTTGAGCGAGAAGAGACCTTCGTGGAGTGATCGCAGGACCGTATCTCTCGCCTCCAATTCCCGCGAGTTGCCCTGAGCGTTGTGGAGCCCGCCAGCTCCCTCCGATGAAGAGATCATTGTCAACGCCGACAGCGGAGGCAGCGGGCCCGTGCCCGATGACGCCTCATCGTGGTGGAGGATACTGCGGCTTGATGAAGCCGTCTTGGCCTTCGCAGAACCGAGCATGTCCTCGATCTCCGCCGTCATCGACTGCGTCACAAACAGCATCTCCTCCGTACGCTCGACGATCAGCGCGTTGATTTTGCGGCCGCTACGCATCGCAATTTCCGTCACTCGCTTGAGCTCCTGGTCCAAGAGGTTCGCGCCTGAGATGCCTGAAACGACCAGAACGTCCCCTGGCAGCGACGTCGACGTGTAGGGCGCACTGGAGCCGTCACGGTGACCCTTGGACGACGCAGAGCTCTTCAACCCACGCGCGTTCTTGAGTTCCTTGGCACTGAGCTTGGTGCTGACTCGGCTGTCCTCATACGCAGCTCCCTTCTTTTTCCGTGGCGTGGCACTGTCGCCTCTCTCGGGCGACACGGGCTTGGCTGGCTCGCAATCTGGACAGAACCACTGCTTGCCCATGGCCGTGATCAGCTTCGAGTACTTCTTGCGGTAGCAGCTCGAGTGGTACATGGTCTTGCAGGTCGCGCACAGCATCGCGCGGCGGCCGTTGCGGCCTTCGTGGCACACCTCGCACTCCTTGCGCGCGCCCGTGCGCCGTCTCGCCGCGATGATCTCTTCCACGTTGAGCTTGGAGCCTGAGGACGACGCGCCTCCCGTGGACGCCGCTGGTTTACTAGCTCCACTCGACGCCTGGCCTTCGTCCAGTGGCTGGCTCGCCTTGCTTTCAGTAGCCGAGTCCTCTGTGTCGTCCTCCTCTGCGACGTCCTCTTCGTCATCGTCCTCCGTGTCGTGGCGAGGCGTGGCGGTGCTGTCCAGATCATCATCCGACGGCGCGTTCACCGACTCGTCGTCGTCCTTCTCCACTTGCACTTCGTCCTCGTCCACCTCCATGTCCTCCTCCTCGTCGTCGTCGTCGTTGTCCTCTTCGTCGTGGAGCTCCTCCTCCTCCTCCACGCTCACAGCCTCGCTGTGGACCGAGCGCGCGTCCTCTTCGTCGTCGCCGTCGTCCTCCACGCTCGCCGTCTCCTCCTCCTCTTCTTCCTCGTGGTCGTGGTCACGCTCTTCCTCGTCGTCGTCGTCGTCATCGGACGCCGAGTGCTGGTTGCTCTTGTACACCAGCAGCGCCTTCTTGCGCTCCATCTCCTGCGCCTTCTCGTCCTCCGAGTGTGTCTCCGCCATCGCCTACTGACTGTGTCGCTTCGCTTGAGGTCTGAGGTCTACGCGGAACCCTCCTCTGCTCCTCCGATGCAGTGCCCACTCCACTGCCCACTCTTCGCCCAACAGATCAACACACATGCATGGAGGCGGCATGGGGATGTTGCGCGAAGGTAACGCAACCGTCACAAAAGTTGCTTGAATAGAATCAGTACCGGTATTTTACCGGTTTTCG